>CAUYQV010144946.1:0-32757 GCA_963574575.1 Galagoides demidoff | reverse complement strand
ATTTCTTTTTTTTTTTTTTTTTTTTTTTTGTGACGGAGCCTTAAGCTATCCCCCTGGGTAGAGTGTCATGGCATCACAGCTCATAGCAACCTCCAACTCCTGGGCTCAAGCGAGTCTCCTGCCTCAGCCTCCCAAGTAGCTGGGACTACAGGCGCCCGCCACAACGCCTGGCTATTTTTTGGTTGCAGCCATCATGGTTGTTTGGCGGGCCCAGGCTGGGGATTTGAACCCGCCACCTTAGGTGTACGTGGCTGGCGCCTTAGCCGATTGAGCCACAGGCACCGAGCCCAATATAGTGATTTCTTCCATTTCTATAGTTACATGAACATACTTTAATACATATCACTTTCATGATATGACTTTCATATCATGAAAGTCAGACTCAAAGAAAATACATTATTTGGTTTCTCTTTAATCATCTCTTATCCATCTTCTCTCTCCCCTTTCATAAGAATATTGATTAGTGTGCTCTCCTGAGTATGAAGTTTATCATGCTCCATGTCCTCATAAGACCAGTATACCTAGGGAAACATGTAACTATAGGTATTGCATAGATTGTGAAATAGGCCATCTCAAACAGATTATCCAGTTATTTTTTTTTTTTCATATCTCAAGTCCTCATTGAGACTGTTTCCATGAAATAGAACATGTATGCCTGGGAACTTAAATTTTATACACCCTTTCATCCTACAAAAAACAGTCAAATTCATATTACAATGATAGTGCCAGGAGATCTGTGAGGTCTAGAAAAGACTGGGAAAATTCCTTAACTCCAATATTATTTTACTAAAGTTTGTGATGACAGACATAAATTGAAGGCAGTGTTTCATTGAGCTGATCTGACAGCTCATAGTAAGTTACAAAATTTTGGAGAAACTCCTATTTCTATTATCTCAAATATATGATTACAGTGTAGAAAAATATTCCTATAATCATGACATTTAATATGCAGAAACAGTATGTATTCAGAAACCACATGTACTTCTACATACCCCAAAATGCAAAATACCTTTATGTGTTTTCTTTCTGCTTTACAAGATTCAAATTATTTGAGAAAATTGCTTAATTTAATTTTTGCCAAAAGCTTTTACCCACGTTTGCAGACTGCCGATTAATCAATATTTCTACATGTTAGCCCATCCCTGAAATATAATTATTGCTCAAAAATATTTCTGATGGATCATTTTTTTATTTTGTAATATGTTTTTAAAAACATTAAGAAACAAAAATGCAATTTGGTTTTTATTCTCCTTTCTTTTATTTAGGATCAGTTTATATTTTGAGTTAAATATGAGCTTGAGAGACTAAATCTGTTCTTAAGCAGAGAGATATACTAGAAAAGATGTGACCCAAAGAGACAAAAATTGATGGGAAATTTCAAGGCTTATAGAAGAGTATTGATGTTTCCTCTCTCAGTGAATTCTACTTAGTGGTGGGCCATCAATGTACTAAAATAACTTGAGAAAATTTTCCACACTGCTCATCTTTGTAGACTTCCATCTGAAGAGCTTCAGACACTTGGACCCTCATTACAAGATAGTACTCCATTTAGTTAAGCTAAATATGTCATGTGTAAATGATGTGGTCAAGGACAAAGATTATTATTAAACCGTCTCTTTGAAAGATAATGAAACAACTGACATCTTGGGTTGCCGGTCCCTTTCAGCAAGCCACCTTCGTCACTTACCAGAGGATCAAGAAAGGTTACTGATGGGTATCTGGCCAGTTTTCCAAAGGGCTTTTTCATTGGCCTTATAAAGTCAACCATAATTCCTTAACACAGTCTGGAAATGTTATTCGAGCCAAAGCCTTGGTCATGTTAGTCCCGCAACTAACCTGGCCCCAAGGGTTTCTGCCTCAGTTTCTCACAAGTGTGCCCGCACAAAGAATTTTCACTGCTCTCTCTCAAACGGCTTTTTTGGCCAGAGGCATATAGGCATTTCACCTATAATCTTGAGTCATCATGTGTCCGGGAAATACTTTTATTCCACTCTTTCTCTTGGAGTCCCCGTGATATAGGGGCAGGAGTGGGAGAACGGAATTGCCTAATAAGGTGAAGAAGTTGAAGGGATAAGCAGCTATATCACTTTGTTTATAGGGAATCCAATGATCCAAGCTATTCTCTTATCCTTTGTTCTTTCCCCCTTTCCTTTCTGCTATCCATTAATCTTACTTCTTGGAACAGTTGTTAGTACTACAGTACTGCAAATCCTAAGTAGAACTCAATTCTTTACCCTACAATTTTATTGTTCTTTCACTTGTACCAAAATGTGCAATTTCAAACCTCCCAGGGCTATGACTTCCATTAGGTCAATTCTAAGCTACTGTATGGATTTATTTTTTATCAGCATAAATACAATTGCTAGAAACATACTGTGCTATTGCTTTCTAAATGCTTTTTCTGGGCAATCACAGGACATGTGCTAGTATCTTTTCTTACCTGAAAATTTAGATACATTTCTGTTAATACAAATATTTATTTCCAGAGAGCAAGTAAACTGGAGATTCTCTCTAGTGCACTCTCATAGTCTCACATGAGGGGCAAGTGCATTCCTCTATAGTAAAGATAATCAATATGGTTCTCCGTCTTGCTCTTTCTCATTAACTCATGAGCACCACTCTAAGTCTAGAGGATATGATATTTGTATTCGATTTGTTTAAAATGTTGGTCTGATGGCTATTTTTGAGTACAACCTTGCTAAGGAATATGGGCATAGGGTCTTATAACATTCTTAGTGGCAAACACCGAGAAATTACATATAGAGTCTTCTAAGTACCATAAACTAGGTAAGAATAAGGCCATAAAGTGAGAATATCCTGGATGGAATTACTGACAGCACCTACCCCCAGAAGCAGAATTAATGATCTATTTATTTATTTATTTATTTAAGGGACTGAGATCTGGACTTTGTTTCATTTATTTATTTAATTTGCAGGTACAAATAATTAGGTTGTATGTATGTATGTATGTGTGTATATATATATCAGCTAAGAAATAGTGTTATAGATGGAAAGAAGTTCTTGGTTTGTAGAATGATTGATTATACCCCTTTAAAATGTCTTCATTTAATTTCAAATAAAAAATGGAACAAATAGTTACAGTTTATATATTTTACTTAACTTTGGAAAAATTTTACTTTTATGTATAATAAGGACCTGAGGTACATTACAATATATTTTATTTAAAGAAAAGCAAAATCTTTGAAAGGCAGCCTTTATTAAAAGACTACATTTCATTTGTGTTTTTTAGTTTAAGGAGAGATTCCGTACTAGGTAAAAATATTTATATACAAGAAATGTGTCTCCGAGTTATTTCTAATAACAAACATTGAAAGAACCTTAAAATTTGATAAGAGAGAATTGAGTTTAAATTAGCATTCATATGAGGTCACTAAACGTACTTTCACAGAATGTAAAAATAAATAGAAAAAATATTAGTGTATTGTTAAGTGTAAAAAAGGTTACCCATAAGTATATCGAGAGTGGCCTCAATTTCATTTTAAACACAGAGTAAAAAATAAAATGCCATAGAAAATATGCTCATATTCTCACAATGGTTATTTTAATGGTGGTGAGATTACAAGTGAGGGTTTTTCCCCCATTATCTATACACTTTTCTGTATATTCCAAATTGAATAAAATAACTCTTATTATTTCTGTAATAAAAAGATAAAATAATTTTTAGAGTAATACATAAAAATGCAACCCTGTAAGTCCAATTTTACTGTTACCATCCATTTCCACTTATCTAGATGTTTTAGGAGTCGCTGGATTTTCCACCTTCCATGTACATAAGTATAATGCTCTGCTCCAATCAGATTGCCTTTTTATCCTCTAATCCTTTATCTGTTGTCTGTTTATGCAGAAATATTTTAGTACAACTCAAGAGAATAGTGCAAGGGCAAGATAAAAATGGAAAGGTCATCAGAAGAAAGGCGAAAATAAAGATAAACGATAAAATAATAAAGTTTATTATGAGTGTTGAAACCAATAGGCTTCTCTGTGCCCATAGAAAAACAATCCTCTTTTGCAACAACTGTGTCTAATTCAAAAAATAAAAGTTAACAAGAGCATGTCATATTCTGCTAAAGATTTTCAAAATATTTCTTACCATTGGGTTGGGCTTTAGAATTATGTAATTTCAGGAACTTGTTCCTTCACTTCCGTTTTGTAAGTACAGCATGCGATATGATTTCTATAATAGAAATTAATGTCACTGCTTAGGTCCTTCAGCTGCCCAATCAATATGATTTGCCTCTGGTCATGTCTACTTTTTACACTTAACAAGGAAAGGAAAATAATCACCACCATATCCCAGCAGCTTCAGTTCTATTAAGATGGTTTGTTATATTTGGAGCTTAACTCTCCTCTGTCAATAGAAACTAGCATTTCCCTCACAATGGATTTGTCTCATCCAGGATCACATGAGGGCACACCGGAACGACTGAAATGTGGATTTGTATCTAACAGTAAGGTGCATAATGTGAGGGTGTTCAGCACATTCCTGGGTGAAGGGCTCCACTACAACTTGAACTTTACCTTAGAATTTAAAACACTGTAACCTAAACATCTGTACCCTCATATTAATTTGTAATAAATAAAAACTAATATTACTAGTACCTTCAGGAGGAATTTTCCATGTGCCAAAACTTGTGCATGGCACAGTTTTCTAACCTCAATGTTAGGGCTTTGAACACCTATTTCTCCAGTTGCTAGATGGGACTAAAAATAGTCCTTGCCAGTGATTACATTGCAACATGGGCTTAGCCTAGAGATCTCACTCCTTCTGAATAAGAAAGAAATGTAAGCATAGACTTACAAAAAAATTGAATTATAAGAATAAAAAGAAAAAATGCTAAAAAAATCAAAGGAATTTGTAAGATTAAAATAGATAATTTTTGTAAATCAGAAAGAAAAGATTGGAAATATCTGACATGTGCTCACAATATATTTCATGGCCTTGCTTCTAGCAAATAAGAACAGACTAATACAAACATGATGTAGGACAATGAATAAATTAGTATCTGCAGCTCATTCTTAGTGGTTGATATATAAGCAAAAACCTGCAATTATGGAAAATGAAATCATTGGTAATAAGGACAAGCTTAAAAAATACAGGAGAAAGAGGAAATGAACAATATGATCAAAAAGATGATAGAATATAATGGGATATGGATCCCCAGATTGTGGAGATATAGTCCATAATAATTTGGGTCTCCAGAAGAAAAGATTGAGGCAGAGTCTAAGGAGGAGATGTAATAGGCAGCTACTTACTAAAATAAAATCATTCTATGTCAACTAAACAATTGTTACCCAAAGAAAAGAAAGTAAAGAATTAGCATCAATGTAAGAGAAAAATGAGAGCAAGTGTGATCATATGGTAAAAATGAAAAGAAAATTTACTTTACACAAATGGAAGGTGTTTATAAACTATTTGATAACAACTAAAAGTAAATCATGCAATTATGGGTTATATGAGGTTGAATAAATAAGTATTAAATGTGATTTTTTTTTTTTTTTGGCTGGGGTTGGATTTGAACCCGCCACCTCCAGCATATGCGGCTGGCGCCCTACCCTTTTGAGCCTCAGGCGCCGCCCTTAAATGTGATTTCAAAAAGCACAATGGAATTATGAATATCATAAAGGAGTTAATTTTTTGACAGATGTGAAAAATGTATTAATCTGCATGGTTCACAAAGGTTTGATAAAATGTACAAAGTAAAGGCCATTTAAAATGTTAAGCAGAACAGGAACACTATAGATTCAAAGAATATTGAAATTTCATTCATATATACATATATACTCATAAATTTACCAACGTAAACATAACATGCATAGGGTTATACCAGGCAGTCTTTTTTGTCTTTGTTTTTAAACATTCCCTTTCCCTCCCTTTCTTGTCTTCAGTATTCCATCCCATTCTTCAGAAAGGCAATATTAACCCTACATATCTCCATTTACCTTTTTACTTGCTACAAACAAACAATTTGTATTAAAAGTTTTTTCCTCCTAATCGTTGAAAATATTTCAGAGTAGAGAACCACCATAATTTCACCAATCATGAATCTACGGATGTTTGGTTACTTTTACTTATTTTTTCTTGAGTGTACACATTTGCAATACTAAAATTTAAGACATGAATCTCTTTGATCTATTTTTACTGTTCCCAAGATTTTCAGGGATAGAATTGATGAGTATATATTTGCAAATATTGAGTATATTTGCCCAATTGCTCTCCACAAGCCATTTTCCCCACCTGTACTAAGTGTTATTGCTCTTTTGAAATTTTTCCTATTCTTATGGTTGTAAAGTAATAACTTTGAGATTTTGTTTTGTTTTGCCATTTGGAATTGCTCCCTGTGAATTTTATCCTTAGACTGTTGGTCATTATATTTGACATAAGCTAAAATTGAAGGTATATAATAGATCTTAATCTTTTGTCTAACTCTTATGTTTTAATTTCCCTCCTAAATTTGAAATGTTTATCTTCAAGCTTTTAACCTTTTACAAAAATATTACTATTTTCATTGTGAAATATAACTTATGTCTTCTTTCCTAGTTTCTTGTAGCCTTTTTTTAAAGAAAATTTCTCTAAGACTCCAGTTACCAGATCTTACTGGGACAATGTTATTATTTTGTATTTTACAGTTAGCCATCTAATCCATATTAAATTTTGTTTCTGTATGATGTAATATGGGGAACTTATTTTCATATACAGGATTAACCATTTCTACAAGTATAATTTACACCACTTTTTTCATACAATTGTATACCATACATATGAAATGTGTGTAATAAATACTGCTTGTTACACTAGAGGTCATCTATTTTTTTTTTTTTTTTCTATACAAGTCCTGAAAGTTAAGTACTTCAGGCTTTTCTATGGCAGATGGCTTCTGTCACACCTACTCAGCAATGTGCCAGAAACTGCAGAAAAGAAGCCATAGGAAATATGTGAATGAATAAGGACAATTGTATTCCAATAAAACTTTATGGATGGACACTAAAATTTAAATTTTATGCAATTTACATTTTTCACTGTATATTTTTCTTATTCTGCTTTTTTTTAATCATTGAAAAATATGAAATCTTATAAAAACAGAAAGTGAGAATTGGCCCATGGCTATGATATGTAAACCCTTGTGTTACATGAATATTTTTTCCATTCCTATTAATAACTTATTAATGTAAATATAAATTGTGTGCTCTGATATCAAATAAGGCCATTCCTCTGTAAGTGCTCTTTATTTCCTACATTTATTAGATATTTGGGGAAATTGTGGTAGCATATTTTATCATAAAATAAAGTGTTTATAAATTAATTTTGGAAGAATTTACTCATTTGATATTTTGTTAACTTATAAAAGAATATGACATAAATTACTACTCATTTGGCTCTTATTTTTTTACCCATCATGAACTATGTAATTCAGTGCCCTTCAGTTTACTCCTAAGTTGCTGTTGTTTTTGTTTGTTTGTTTTTACTTCTTTTGGTTTTTTTTTTTTCTTTTTGTTTGTTTATTTGGAGGCAGAATATTGCTCTTTTGCTCAGGCTAGAGGGCAATGGCATCATCATATCCCACAGCAACCTAAGTCTTCTTGGCTCAAGCGATCCCTGTGCTCCGGCCTCCTTAATAGCTAGTGTATACCATCAGACCCTACTAACTTTTCTATCCTTTTAGAGGAGAGGTTCTCACTCCTGCTCCGTCTGATCTTGGACTCTTTACCTCAAGCAAACCTCCCACCTTTGCCTCCCAATGTTATGATTAATAGGTGTAAATCACCACTCCCTGCCTATTCACTCTTGTTCAGGCTAGTCTTGAACACCTGAGCTCAAACAATCCACCTGCTTTGGCTTCCCAGAATGCTAGGATTACAAACTGGCATTTGCCATCTCTTCAGGCAAAGTGGGGTAGGGCAGGGATAGTCATTCACCTCACTTTTGCACAACAAACCCCATTTGGGCAGACTCCTCATACTACCTCCCACTCACAGATTTGCTTCTAAGGTAGACATAAGCCACAGTGGGAAACCACAAGAAAAACATAAAACATGCATTAATAAGCTTAAACCAATTGTCCTAAATGTGACAATAAGCAAACTAATGTGTATCTAGAGGTGATGGCTCTTAGCTAAACTGAGTTACCTAATGGGGTCCGTGACACCGTGTCTCCGGCCCCAGCCCACTCAACTGTCTGGACATGGGCTGCTATGCCAGCTAACTCAGGGTAGGTCTCCTTCAGGTTTCAGGTGCCAAAGAACCTTAGAAGTCATAGTCAGTATTTGTAGGAGGGAACATCTCAGCAGCAATATCTCAGTAGGAGTCTTAGTAGGGGAGCTACGATCAGGCGTCCCCCAAACAAGAAGCAGACCTAAAGGAGAAGCCCCTGCTAGTGTTTCCCGAAGCTATTTATAGAAATAATACACCACAGGTGTGGAGACTGCTGCACAATAATGCCAATGTTCTCTTCCCCTGCTCTTTAATAGAGACCAATGATGTTAAAATCCCTTCCCCAATCCCTTATTACCAATTTGTCACAGGTGCCTCCTACAGTTACTAAAAGAATAAGTCCAACAATAACTCAAACTAAATATATCTATTTATGTGCATAAACACACATATGTATACACACACATAGATAAAGATTAATTAAGAAAATCTCATTTCAAGACACAAATTCTGGGAGGAATATAACACCAGATTTGCCTACTAAAATTTTTTGTAGCTCAGACATAGAGGGGAGAGTTACTACTGAGGCATAATTAAATTTCTATGAAACAAACAGCAGAAATAAACCAATCAAATAGGTAGAAACATATGAAAATCCTAAAAGTTGCAAAGAAATAGCAAGAGACTGGAAGTGAGAGTTGGAAGATCTACTATTGAGAGTTCCATAAAGCAAGAAAAAATAAAAGTGAAGGATCTGCCTTACAAAATAAAGCTACATGTTGGGGGTAGGTTAGGGAGGCCATTTAGAAGTTATAAAGTGAGATAGTATTGGCCACTGATGTCAAGTACACTTTTTATTAAGATGTATTTCTTAGATATAAGGTTATTTGGAAAATGTTACAATATTCTCATTAAAAAACTGGAAAAAAATCAATATTTTGCTTATCATGATGTAGATCTTAAATCTATTTTCAGCCCTGCATACTGTGGTTAAAATTTTCTTTGACTCAGTATATGTTGCCTGCAGGCAAATACTGCTCAATTTGTGCACCCAGTGGCAGTTTCCCAAACCCTATCTGACAAGCTGTGAGACTTCATTAGTTTAAAGGCAGAAATCAGATAATGATCATTATGCTTAAGATTAAAAATTTATGACAATATTTAAATACACAAACAAATGAACCCACTAGAATAAGTATACCACAAAACTTATGAGAAATAATACAATTCTTAATATTAGGAACAACATTAAAAACTAAATCTATATAATAGGATTTATAATGACCAAATCTGTACACTAATGAAAATACTCTTGGGTAGCACCTTGTGGCTCAAAGGAGTAGGGTGCCAGACTCATATGCCAAAGGTGACAGGTTCAAACCCAGCCCCAGCCAAAAAAAAAAAAAAAAAGAGAGATAGAAAATACTCTTAAACAAAAACATTATTAAAATAAAGGTATTTTACGTAATTGTAGATTGTCTTTAATGAGTCAAAAATATTTGAAATATTACAATTATATTTTTTAAAAGTAAAGAGAATTTAAAGTGATTAGAGTTCAGAAAAACAGTGAAATTAAATTTGTCTAAATGTTTTTAAAATGACAAAATCAAATAAAGTCTTGCAATTAATATATTTAACATTTTTGCAATGAATTAAATGAGTGTCAGAAGAGAAATCATCTTGAAGGTTACCTTTCTTTGCTGTTAAAATGTAAAGGCAAATTATTTCTGCACTGTATCATTACACGTGATGAGAAATGAATTTTTTGAAAATCACAAGCATTGAGCACAATAGTTGCATAAAGATGAAATGCTGAAACACAGTCCAAAACAGAATATTCATCCAAAAAAGCCATTGGTGTTTGTCTGGGAGTCCAGCGCTGGTACTATCCACTGGGGGCCCTCAAACTTTTTAAACAGGGGACCAAACTGGGGACCTGGGACGAGTTGGCTGCTAAGCAGGACAGACAGCAGCAGCAAAAACACCCAGTGGGCAGATAAATATCCTAGATGGGCCCGCATGTGGCCCACGGGCCGCAGTTTGAGGATGCCTGCTCATGAAACCCAGTCAGTACATTACAATGGATGTCTACTGTAACCATCTGGATGAAATGATGATGCTTGTGACTGAGCTACCAAGACTGGTAATATAAGAGAGGCCAATACTCTTGCCAGACAAGGCTTGACCAAATGTCACAAACACAACACTGCCCAAACTGCACAAGCTGGACGTGGAAACACTTGGACATCCCTTATACTCACCAGAATTTGCATGAGCTGATTACCACTTCCTTCAGACTTTGGACCACTTCTTACAAGGAAAAATATTCACTTCTCAACAAGCTATGGGAGACAACTTTTGTGATTTGCATTTTTTTGTTCCTTTTTTTTGTTTTGCTTTGTTTTTTGGCGGGGGTGGGTTTGAACCCGCCACCTCCAGTATATGGAGCCAGCACCCTACTCCTTTGAGCCACAGGCACCACCCCCATCCAGGCTTCTTTGGTGTGGCAAAACTGTGTTGATGGTTGAGGTGCATAATTTGATTAGTTGTACTTATTCTTGCTTGAGATGTAATAAATAAAACTTCTGATTTAAAAAATATATAAAATTTTATATAATTATATCTGAGCACATCAGATAAATTACTTTTTCAGGAAAAGCAAGCACTATATGTGATTATATACTAATTAATATTTATCATTATAAAATGAAAATGATTGAGGACGAAATTAAATTTTAAAGGGCTATTCTAATCAAAACTTCTAAGAAGTTTCTGTATTTTACTAACAAATTACGTGATACTTCTAATGAATAGGTACTACATATGGTATATAAACTATTTATTACATTAAATAATGAAAAGGTTTAAATTAATTCTCAAAAGCAAACAAGACAGATCCTACACTTGACAAACTTTCCCCAAAACAAAAATGAAGGACCAATCCCATTTTGGAAAACAGATGGAAAAAAAACAAACAATTTAATAAGAAGTGCAATGGCATACATATAGTAGCCCAGCTGGATTACATGGTGTTTATCTCAAGAAACCAGTGCAAGAGTGCCACCATTGTCGTGCTTTTTAACAAAAATATTGTAAGAGCATAGTCAGCCTACCAATAGTTATCAAATTGCTAGTGTGGGATAGAACTACTACTACTACTTTCTAGTCTTCATGTGTTAGCAGCTCACCGAGTGTCCTCATTGCCTTATTTCATCAACTTTCCAATAGGGTATCATCCAGACCTCAGGTCTCAGGTATCCAGGATTCTATTCTTCATTCATGTGTTTCTATTTTTTCCTAATATTTTCTCTTCATCTTCTCCTCCTCTTCTTTCTTCTTCTCTCTCTCCTGATAGATAGGTAAACAGAAATAATTTTTTTTCATTCTTCTTTTTTTCCTTTCTCTCTTCATCCCTCCCTTTCTCCGTTCTGATTCCCTTCCTTTCTGCCTTTCAATTCCACATTCAATTTTCTTCATTATTTGAGCCTTCTCTGTTTCTTTGGATGTAACTGAGCGCATCGATTCTCTTCACAGCTGGAGGGGAATTAGAATAATAACAGAGTTCTTAGAATAATATATTAAATGATAGTAACAAAAGTTGATAATCGTGTAGTACATGAATTCTCATCGCCATGTAAATACATGAATTTTATTTAGTCCGGTCCCAAATCCTTGATGCCCAATTCAGTGCTTGCTACCCGGTGGACCTAACCGAAAAGATATCTGATCAAATGAACATCTGTCCCATACTAAGAATTTACATACAGTATTTCATTTAATTTGTAAAACATCTCTGTGATATGTTTATTGTTATTCACATAGTGTAGTTACTCCAGGTTCAGTGAATTGCCAAGGTCACAGTCCTCCTGAGAGACAGATGTGGGATGGAAACTCCCATCCATCTTAGTGCATAAGCTTAACCATGAGGCAAGTTTGTCCCATAAGTATTTAAAGCCTGGCATTACCAAGTGGTGTTTTTGATTTAAAATACCACCCTCTATTACTGCCTTTGCCATGAACACCTTCTTAATGTATTTCTATTTATCCTGCTTACACCCTCAGCTGTATCAGGCCGCCTGTTTCAGTTAACACCAACTATGAGCTTCTGACTGGTTTTCCTCAAGGTACCCTCTCAATAGGCCAGAAGGGAAATAAAAGGAAGTGAGAGTGAGCTGAATTGTACCAGCAACCAAGGTCTTTGTTAGTGACCATCCTTGCTTGTCTTTATGGCACCTTCTCTGCTTCCTCAAATCTGGCGTTTTCTCTGGTCTTTGTTTCTCGGAACAGTGTTACCTGCAGTCCTGGTTTCTGGCAGCATTGAGCTCCCCTGGCCTAGATCTAGTTCTAGCATCCTCCCAGTTCTCCTTTATCTTCTCAGACTCAGTAGCTCTGATCTTTGCATGTAGGAACAGTGTGCCTCTTCCCTGGTTCTACCTGTTCTCCTGTCCATTCAACTTGCTGCTGTACGCACTTCAACGTGACAGTCACAATTCTTGCTTCCCAAGTTATTTACTCTTGTCATTAGCATTGTCACTGCCAGAAATTTCCATATCAGTTCTCCCATGGGATGAAGGATATTTTGGCAACTCTGGCTGGGAATTGAGATGCAAAACCAGTTGCAGCAAGCAGAATAGCAATGTTCTATATGAAGTACATTTCCACTGGACTTCTAGTGGCTGTGCCCACTTTTCTCTGTATCTCTCTTTTTTTTCCACTTTGTGTTTGCCTCCCCTTCCCTCCAGGCTGTTGTCTTTGTCTTTTTCACCCTCAGCACCAGGATAGTGCTTCCCTAGAGTTTGCCCTTATAGATCCAAGGCTTGTGGATGTGAATTAAAACAGAGATCTGCCGATTGTTGATAAACTTGCTTTATATTAGGAAAATTACCTTGGAAATGTTCAATTTTCGTAATGTTTCAACCGCTTGTTGTACATGGCAGGCAATTGCACTGTGAGACCGCAGTATCATGAACAGATGGTGTAGCACCACTCTTGGTCATGAAGGATAGTCTCCCCACAAAAGAGGTTTTATTCTCTCCTATATTTCTCTTGCATATTTCAGACATTTTCCTCCCCTTATTTTTCCTTTTTATTTTTTTTTCTTGGACAGCATATATTGCCTTGGCCACAGTTTGATGGCATTTTGCTCATTGATCAGCATTAGCTTGGATCTAATAATAAATCTCTTTTCATTTCTCCCCACTGGGATGCATTAGGGTTATGGCTTTGGAAAGTAAGTCACACCAGCTGGGTTATCTCTGTTGTCTGTGCCTCTGGTGGCAGGGTGTCGTCATGAGGATGCATTTATGAATCCCAGAATTGTTATCCATTTTTTTCCTACCCAGACTGTGCCTTGCATTTCCATGGAGCAGGTGTATCACTCTATAGTGATGATTATAGCAAAGGAAACCAGAGCTATGACCTTCGAGGTTGAGCTAGCTAGAATATAATTTGCTTTCAAGGAAAACATTTCTTGGTTAAGATTCTTCAAAGACTTTTAAATATAATGAGTTCAGCAGTGATAATCCAGGAATCCTGGAAGTAAATAAAATATCCTCCCTATTTTTGTATATATTATTCTTTTTACTGGTGATTTTAGAAAGTATCTTTATGATATCATCTACTTTTAAAAGAGGGGCTGTCTTTGGAGACCCTCCAGTTACTTGTTTTTTTCTGAAAAGTACTAAAGAATGTATTAATATTCTCAACACATTTTGTGGATATTAACATTACTATGTGTCCATGTAAGAATGTATTTATTTGACTTCTGAAAAGTCCATGTGAACTTCCAGCCCAAACAATGAGGGCAAGAATCATTAAACTTTTACAAAAGAAAAATGTTCTTCAGATCATATAGAATGAGCTGGCATAACTGCTTTTAGAACTTATTTTTAATTTGTTTGCAACACAGAGCCAGCACCAATAATCCTTTATATGGCTTTAAATCATCACAGTATAGGTAGGAAAAATTTAAATTGTCATCTAGCCCATTGAGACACTCAGGGAGCAGTGACATCAAAATCCAAATGCAGCTTTATGGCACAAGCTGCAAAATCTTCCAAGGATGCCAGCTCCAGCTCTCCCGCCTCTGAGTCTCCTTCCCCCAGTTCCATTTCCCCTCTCCCCTCATTCTAATGCCTTAGTGCTTTTCTCTATATTAAATTAAATGGCCAGGATTGGGATAGAGGCAGGAGGAAGGTAAATGGTATATTCATTTAAAATGGAATAATACCTTTTAAAATAATATCCAGGAATTGATGCTTCTTGTTTAAAGAATTAGTTGAGATCTTGGTTTAAATTTTTCACTTTCTATTTATCATGCATATTAAATGGGTAGAACCTAATATAGTTTCTATATTTATTCATTGTATACCAGTCACCATGGTAGCATGCAAGATAAATTGTGGACATACTTAATGCACCCCAGATTAAATCTTGCATTTGGCAGTATTTGGGATGGTGGAACTAACCCAAAGGAGAATACATACAATGCCCTATTAATTTTTTCTGATAGAGGATTTGGTTCTGATCATCTCAGTGGACAGTTCTTAATTTCTGTTCAACTTTGGGATGACAGAGAATGTTCTAATTATAAATTTTCCTTGTGGGGGATGTTTTTCTTGGACAAACAACAAAATTAGTTTGTATTGGGTGAATAAACATAAAGTGACCACAGGGGCAGACCCAGTTCAGCATTTGGTTTCTTGTTGCAGAAAAGAAAACCCATATGCACAAATGGGTGCAGCTACTACAAAAATAAATGAGGATTAGATATAAAGAACATATTCAGGGAAAGCACATTTTCAGAGTGGAGTTATAGGGGAAAAACAAGGAGAAATGTCAAAAGAAAAATAATGTCACATCTCCTTGACATAATGGGGGAGACTTCATGGAGGCAGAAAAAAGAAACAAAAGTAAACTACATAAATGTTCTTTTCTTCCATCATATAATAATGAAGTCAAGACCTACACACACACACATATATATATATATATTTTTTCCACCTAGGCTAGAGTGCAGAGTGCCATCTTAGCTCACTCTAGTGCCAAACTTCTGGGCTAAGTGATTGATCATTCTCCCTCAGCCTCCCTAATACTGAGGACTATAGGTACAGGCCTCTGTTTGAAGCTAATTTTTCTACTTTTAATACAGAGGGCTCTGACTCTTGTTGAAGCTGTTCTTAAATGCCTAACCTCAAGCAATCGTCTAGCCTCAGCCTCCCAGAGTGCCAGGATTACAGGTGTAAACCAAACATGACCTTTGACGAGGTCAGTAACTACAGGACCTAAGAATCATTGTACTACGAAGTTTTGCCGCTGTCAGCAGCCTGTGATATGAGCTCTAAGTCAGCAGTTGGATATATGTGGTGTTTGTTCCTTGAAGGAATGGCAGCCACCAAACATCTCATAATTAAAATACAGAAGCTCGGAAATTCATAAAGCCTGCCTGAGTAGGCTGGGGTAGCTGAATAAATATAAATTGGGAGCAAGAAGACATTTTTATCAGTAGAATTAGAAAAGGTAATATGACAGAATAGCAGCTCCATCTTGACTACTGTATGACAGAGGGTTCCTGAGTTTGCAAAATGAAAAGATAATGAAATATATCCCAGAATTTCTCATTTTCACTCCTACATGTGAATTAAGGTATTTGCTCATTTAGAATAGTTCCTGAAACTGCCTTTCCTTCTCTATTTCCTGTAAAATTGCACTATGAACACCGGTCATGCCAATTAATTAAAACAAAGAAAAGCTAATGAATGTGCCTCCAGCATTTTCTAAGCCAGAAAACTTGAAAGTCATAATTAGGCACTTCCCATTTTTCCCTAAATACTTCCATAATGTTCCATTGATCTAGCCAACTAAGAAATTAGATACCTAAGATAAGTGGGAAACTTGCTGAAAGAGTAAAATAAAAAATCAGCAGGTAAGTTACAAACACACTCCCTCCCTCCAACACTGCTCACAATTTTTCCTGTCATATTTCTATTCTCCCTGATTTCTCCCGTTAAGATTTTGGCCAAATTAAAGTTTTCCTGTAGTAACCATAAGAATATTTGCTCACTCGCTCTCTTACTCTCTCAGCCAACTCAGAATATTCTTATTTTATTTCCTACCCACTAACCATGGACTACATGAAATTTCATCCCATTAAATTTCATCTCTGGAAATGAACATCTTGATGAAAGAAGCTGATTCTGGCAAAATTCATACATGCACAGCAGAGCCTGATGTGAAGGAAAGATTCAGTACATCCTCCTCAGTATGTGTCCTTGGCAGCGATCACAGGCTATCTTTATTCCACAGCCAAAGTGGTCCTCACTTTACCATTTGGGAAAGCTATAATGTACGAGGGAGAAAACTGGGAAAGAAGACAAGAGAACTGAGTGCTAATCCAGCTCTGCTCACTAGCTTGGGAATCTCATGTGGTCTCAGTTTCCTCACCAGTAAACAATGCTAATAATACCTGCCTAGCTATTTCATACAGCATGTCATTCACTTATCTATAGAAAAAACACTATGATAAGGACCTGCAATTAGCCTCATTAATATAAATAACAAATCTATAGTCTTATCATGGTATTGAAGTAATATGAACTAAATAGCATTTTTCTCTATTCAACAAATCAAGAATCTAATAAATATGGAGAGAAATGACTTCTAGTGAGTGTCCTTGATGTTTGACAAAATGGGAAAAAATTGAAACGGAATAGATTAGTTTTAAAATACTATATGCTGACACAGAGATGAGATTCTAAATCTATTTTCCACATTTTAGTTGAAAATGCTTTACCTGCCAGAATTGGTTTTGGCCAAGCCTTCAAAAGCTTCCCAAATAGTAATTACTACAGTAAAAATAAGTAGACTACAGAAAAACAAGTAGGAGGGGGTCTAGATTTTTCTACGGTATAGCAGAAGAGGAAAGATGAAACAAGGAATATTGTTGGGTAATTACAATATAGGCTCAAATTTAATATTGATCTGTGATTTTTTTAAGAAAAATTCAAGTGCTTTGGGTATATACTATGCAGAAGTTACTCTCACAAACATGCACTCTATCAACTATCGTGCTAAATAAAAGGGAGTGTAAAACTCAAACTGGGCATTTAAGATGCTTATACCTGAGATGATAAAAGAAAGTCTATGGACTTAAAGAGTTAATTAGTAATGGAAAGTGGCAAGTTCACTAAACTTATATGTGAAATTGAAGAAGTTTTGTTAGGAGAGATCTTATCTCTGATGTGGTTTCTGATATAAACTTGCATCACAATTGCAGACACACTGTCCAAGCTTAGACGATTTCCTTCACATCTTTCTATCTTCACTTATTAATGAAGCCTTACCTAATATTCTAATTCTATGATCCTAAATGATAACATCCATAACAAGAATGCTACTAACGTTTATAGTAGAAAGAGATTATGGTGAGTTTAAGAATAGTCTCAAAGTAAGCTGTTTAAAAAACAAAAAAAAAAGAATAGGATTAGGATTAATTTTGACAAAAGTTGGAAGAACATGCCCAAAAGAAGACATATCATGCATGCTCTTCAAGATATAGAAGGCATATTCAAGAAATAAAGAACCTGATAATGAATGCAGATAGGTCAAGTAAATGAAAATAGTGAGGAAGCTTGGAAATTAAGCTGGGAACAGAAGTCAGAGGTTTTGCACGGCCAACTCAGAAGGTTGCACATTCTGTTGTATGTGTACACAGTAGGAAGGCACTGACATTTGATGAACTCTCTAAATTCTTCTTGACAGATCTACTTCAAATGACTTTAACAAGCATGCATTTTCCAATTGCTTCCAATGTTTCTCTTCGATAAACATTTTCCCGAAGTGACAAATTTTGGATACGTGATTTTACTTAATTCAAGCATCTTGATCTAGATTTAAATGCTGTTAACAAAAATGTCAGAACTTGGGTGACCCCTGTGGCTCAAAGGAGTAGGGTACCAGCCCCATATACCTGAGGTGATGAGTTCAAACCTGGCCCTGGCCCAAAACTGCAAAAACAAAACAAAACAAAACAAAAACAAATAGAAGCTTAATTATGCAGTTGAAGAACGTGGCCATGAAGTTCATGACATTTGCATTTGGATGTTGAAGGGTGAGAATAGAATCTGATGGATGGAAATAGAGAAACAATGTATACTCATGGAGGAAATGATAATAACAAAGTAATGGCTAAACATCACAAAAATTTAAGGGAGTGATAAGTTACGTTGTACACAGATATACTAGGATTCTTAATATGTCTATGCTCAAGACCTGATATTGACATACAAAATAACAACTACAAGGCAACTGTACAATAGAATTCACAAAAAAACTATATAAAGTGTAGGGGGTAGCCGTTGAAAGAAATGAAATTTTAAAATAACGCACAGAAACAATTATCCAACTCTAGGTACTGTTATAATGTAAGTGGCAGGAAAAAAGAAAAAATTGATTCACTATGAGACGTGCACCCTGTTACTGAGAGCTTCAGACTGAACTCACAAATACCAAAAGATTGAATTTGGATTAAAAGAAAAAAAAAGGAATCCTCTCTTCCTCTTTCAGGACAGCCAGACAGTGGCAGCAAAGTCTTAGGAAAGCGAATTATATTACATGCAAATTTTAAAAAATACATCACATCATGGTTTTTATAAAGAAAATATATGTTCAGTTTATGCTAGTTATGATAACGTATTATCCGGGTATTGAGAAAATTTTACTTCAACTCTATCTTTGACAAAGAACTGAAATAAAATAATGTAGTAACATATAAAAAAGGCAGTCTTAAAATTTTGAAACTCCAACTCCTTTTTGGAAATAGATTTTATAATCGCTTCCATGTTGCCTATGCTTCCTGTCTGTCATCATTTTGTTGCTTTTTCTTTCTTCTGTGGACAGATGATTATACCACCGGAGTCCAAAGCTGTAGTCTCTACTCTGACCACTGCGTCTCTTCCTTCTCACATGTATCAAGTTCCTTTGCCTCAACCATTTGTTTGTGTCAAAGAATATCAAGAAACCTGTGAAAATCAATACTTAATAAGTTACAGGAATATTTTCACTATCTTGTCATCTCCTTTAATGTATACAGTTTTCTGTCACTCTTCATCACTCACTAAATCCTTCTTGTAATCAATTAGCGATAATTTAATATGAAGTTAATCCTTTGTTGAGTGTCATAAAATTTCACTGCGCCAGAGCCAAGCCTGCTGGACCAATCAGTCCCTGGAAGTTAGGAAGATGAAAAAAATAATGACAGAGGCAAAAGCAACATACATCGCTAGTAGTCACAATCCTACTATTTGGGTCTGAGGCTGGAAGAGATAACACAGCCCTCTCTCAGTATCCATGGGGGATGATTCCTGGACCTCTGTGTATACCAAAATCTGCAGCTGCTCAAGTACTCTCTATAAATAATGTGTAGTTTTTGCATAAAACCTAAGCATATTCTTCTGTATGTTTTAAATCATCTCAAAATTATTCATAACTAATATGATATGTTTTAAAAAGAGTTACTATACTGCATTGTTTTTAATTTTCATTATATTTTAATGTTGTATTGTTAGTCTATATTGCTTTTTGAATCTAAAGATTACAGAACCTGCAGACTGAAGGCCTATATATTTTGACAAAAACATGAGCTTTGGCCTATAATTGTTAGGTAACTTCACATAACTGGGTTTGACAGTGTTAATATTTGCCTCAGTATAAATTGACAGTTTATTGTTTCACCAAAACATTAAAAGAAATTGGACTCACAATTCTAGCATTGAAAACGTTCACTGGATGAATATCTGAAGATAATTTTCAAAAAGATCCTAGAAAATCTTAGAAAATCTTTCCCACTCACTTGATGTTCCATAGGCTAGCTCTGGAATACATTTGGATGATTGTTTCTGTTTACTGACACTTTAATTGTGTCTAATAAGTGATTATATAGGGGCCCTGGCATAAATGAATGAAAACTTCTAGAAAGAGATTCAATGTCCTGGAAATCCTATACCTTCACTGAAGAGAAGCTTGAATGTAAAAATTGTTTAACACATAGTTAATCTACCATAAGCAAGAGTCAGCAGACACAGTAAACAAAGTCACCTTCAACTCTTTTTAGTCTTTTTGCCTTCAATTTCTTTGATTTGCATTATTGCCCATAGCTAGCTAGACCTTCTAGCACAATATTAAATAGAAGTATTCACGGGCATCCTTACTAGATTTTTTTCTTTAAAGAAAAAAAGTTTTCATTATTTCACAATTAAGTATGAATTAAGTTATAGTATTTTGTTTATTTGCTTTTTTAAATTTTTATAAAGATGCCCTGGATTTGGCAGTGCCTGTGGCTAAAAGGAGTAGGGCATTGGCCCCGTATGCTGGAGGTGGTGGGTTCAAACCCAGCCCCAGCCAAAAACTGCAAAAAAAAAAAAAAAAAAAGAAAGAAAGAAAAAATGCCCTGGATCAACCTGAGGAAATTCTCTTCTACACACCGATTCCAAGTTGGCTAGTAGTTTCTCATGAATGAGTATTGAATTTTTCAAATATGTTATTCTTGTGTATTGAAATGAGTGGGTTTTTTCTTTAGTCTGTAAATATGGTAAATTATACTGAATAGTTTTGAATGTAAATCTATTCTTTATTCCTCATCATGATGCATTATCTTATTTTTTTTTGCATTATCCTTTTTATTTCTTTCAGTGTGTGTATTATATTTGTTTATATATTGATAAACATGCCTGAAACTTTGGTCACGAGAAACGTTTGTAATATTTTCTTTTTTTAATTCTTTTTCTCTATATGTCTTTGCTGAACTTCGCTCTCAAGCTTATGTTTAATTTAGAATTACAATCTTTATCATTAGTTTTATTTCTTTTTAAATGTTTGTTATGACTGACTGGTGAGGCCTGGGTGTTTCAGAACTTTATTACTCGGAAGCTTTAATAATGAATTTACTTTAGTAAGTATAGGGCTATTTATACTTTCCATTTCATTTTGTGTAAATTTTTGAAAGTTGTGTTTTTAAGGAAACGTGTGGACTTTTACAAAGTTAGCATGAAGATGTTCATAATATTTTAATATTATTTTAATGTTGTACATAGTATCTGTAGTAACCTCCCCTTCTTTATTCCTGACGCTGCTTCATTGTGTGCTCTCACTTTATTGCATTCATAATTGCTAGACATCCATGTCTTATCATTTTAATAAGCTTCTTTATTGTATATATGTTTTCACTTTTAATGATTTAAGTTCTTATTTTCATTTCCTTTTTTCTACTTTTTGGGGATTAATTTTGTAGTTCTTTTCTAGCTTGGAGATGTGAAATATTAAAGTATTGATTTTAAACCCTTCTTACTTTTTATAAATATTTAAAACTCTAGATTTTCTCTGATCACTGCTTTGGCTGCATCCCCAAATTTTCATATCTTTTATTTCAAATATATTTTATTTGAAATATATCCTATTTTTCTTGTTATTTTCATCAATAATATGCTTTACAATGTGTTAATTTCTATATAATTTTATTACGTAGGGAATACTAATTTCTTAGCTTATTTCATTGTGCTCATATTATATTCTCTTTATATAATCATTTATTTTCTAAAGACACAATTAGGTAAGAAAGTGGATGTTCTATGTTTTGTTGACATTGTAACTAGCTCTACCCATGTATATGTTGTGGAGAGAGTAATGTTAAGGTTTCCTACTGTTACATTGAATTTGTAGGTTTTTATTTCAATTTTGCTTCATGTATGTTGAAAGTCTTTTTTACACATAATTGCTATATCTTCTAGATAAATTGCTCTTTCATCAGTTAGAAAGGCTTCCTTTTGTGTATGGTGAAGTGCTTTGACTTGAAGTTCATTAAATATGATTTTAATATAGCCACTTCAACCTTTTATGTTTTTTGTTCCCATGTATGCATTTTTCTATCCATTTACTTTCTAATGTCTCTCTTCACATTTAAATTTTTTCTCTTACAGGTAGGTGTAGCATGTGATTGGGTGTCAGTATTGTATCATTTCTTATAATCTCTGCCTTGTTAATAGAAGTATTAAGTATATCAGCATGTAATGCAATTATTAATAAGAACAATTTATGGCTTATAATTTCATTGTTCATTTTTATCTCCTCTGATTTTAGCTTCTTTTACTGTTCCCATCCTCTTTTTGATTAAACGAGGTTTAGTTTTGTTGAGAATTTCTTTTCTTTAATTTTAAAATATTACTGGGGTACACATTCTTTGGTTATACAAGTCCCTGCCAATATATGAGTCAATTAATAAATATATATTTACACACATATATGTATACACCATGGATTATTTACTCAGCCATAAAAAGGTAATCTAGTATCTTTTTAAATGACCTGGTTGGAACTGAAAACCATTATTCCATATCAGTAGAATGAAAAAGCAAACACCTCATATTTAGAATCCCTTTTTAGTTCTATATATTATATCTATCTACCCCCCCACACACACACACACTCTTACAGACTTCTTTGCTTTCTTTACATTATATTTTAGCTTCCTGTAAGGATTATAGTATACATCCTGGAAAATTAAATGAGAGAGAGAGAGAGAGAGAGAAGATTGTGGAAGGGTAAAAGACTCTCCAAAAGAAAGTGCTGTTTAGACATTGCAATAGGAATACACTTCCCATGGTAAACTGTGTGATAATCAGGGAGGTAAAGGAAGAAAATGGTTTTTGAAGAAAACAGTTTCAGATAGTTGCTTTTAATTAAATATTTAAGGATCAACAACAAAAGTGGCACCAGTCTGCATTGGGATGGAAATTTGCTGGCAGATGTCCTGGCAGAAGTATCTTTGTATATGAAGTTGTGGTGGACTTTGTCCAATATGTTGGTTTTTGCAGACTGTTCTGTGATAGCTCTGGCTATCACACATTAATGCATGAGAACTCTCCCTTAATGGGCCCCAGTGCTTTGTTTGTTTGTTCTTTTAATACCAGAGGCTCCATTGTGATTCTAATGACTTTTGTAATCCTTAAGTCATCCGTGACACTTTCTCCAAAGCTCCACTACTCTCCAAATTTTTTTTTTAATTTATAGTCTAGAGATATCAGATTGTGATTTTTTATTTGTATCTCATACACAATTTATAGCTATTATCTGAAAGATAACTAATTAATTAGATGGTTTCTTGGCCAGATGTTAAATCCCTAATTATGACATTTTGTAAGAAAAAAAGACTAGATTTGCCATGTATAAACCTTTCATTGAAAGAACTATGAATCAAATTCAAGAATACTAACTTTAAGAGAGTAATGGAATGCTATAAACACTACCAGATGACTAAATTGCTAAAGCTAAAGGTGAATCTAAACTAACATTGACTATATAAGAATAATAAAGAGGAATATTGGATAAGAAATAAAAAGATAGAATTTTCTATGCTCATTGTATGTAACGCATGATGTGAAAAAGAGGTTGTGAACTCTTTAGAAATGATTTCAGCTGAAAGAAACAGAAAACTTAACTAATGGTGGCTGAATCCAGCAGCTTCTTAGAAAGCAGACATTTAGTGTCAAAGTTTTTAATAGTGAAAGACAGAAAAGTGAGCATCACTAGGAATGTATTTGGGACCAATCACAGGTTTTCAGTTTGATAAACTGGAATAAGTGCGAGTAGCTCTCAAGTTTCTTTCTTTTTTTTTTTATTGAATGGTAACTGTGCACATTAATGCACTTCTGGGGTACAGTGTGGTGTTTTCACACACAATCCAAAACACTTTCATCAAACTGGTTAACATAGCTTTCATGTCATTTTCTTAGTTATTTTGTTAAAATGTTCATATTCTACTCATAGAAAGATTCACTTGTGCCCTTGTAAGATGAACCATGGAAGTGAACGCATGAATCCCCCTCCCTCCACCCACTCCCCCCTCCCTGTATCCTTAGGTTATAGCTTTCATATAAAAAGGTTTAAATTAATTTCATAATAGGGGTGTGTACATTGGATACCTTTTCTTCCATTCCTGTGATACTTTGCTAAGAAGAACATCAAGTTTCTTAAGTAAATTATATGTTCTAAAAATATAAGGGTGACCCTAAAAATAAAAAACATAGAATGGAAAATTATAAGCCACTACAAAGTAAAACTAAAATAGCAAAGGTGTAGTAAATTCAGTAAAAGACAAAAGAGGAAAAAATGAAGTGAAAGAAATAAGTGATGAAATAAGAGAACACAAAGTCGGTTTGAATAAAGCCAAGCACCTCAGTAATTACAGTAAATGTGAATAGTTTCTCATTAAAATATGGTAAATCTCAGATCAGAAATTGTATCTATTTCACTATGCTTTTTACCAATACATAAATTTAAAGCATACTTTATCAGGAGGATTCAAAGTGAAGAGATGATAAGAAAAGTTATTATATGAATATCAGAGCAAATAGACTTTAAAATATCATTAGGACACTGATAGACATCATCTGACGTGAAAGTGTATGATTCACTATGAAGATATAATAATTTTGAATATGTATATTGATTAACACATATGACAAAGTACAGAAAGCAAAAAATGACATTACTGAGAGATTTAACACTGTTATTCAATTTCTAATGTTATTACGGTTATCGTTAAGAGGCATCTTTAATACTGTTAACCCATTATCATACTTGAACCTATAGGATTTCCTTATTCTGAAGAAACAAAGAGAAATGGAGGAAGTCATTTATTTTCACAAACTGAAAATAGCCTAAAGTCAATACTACAGAAATCACAAAGGTACTAACATTGGTCTCTTAGCTGATGAGACACAATGAGAAAATTGATGGAGTTGCAGTTCCTTTTATCTTCTCCTTTCCCATTGTTTTCTTTCTAAAGAATTCATTAACAAAAGGAAAAAGAGAGAGAGAGAAAGAAAAAAGTAAAAATGAAAACCAGACTTCTTTGAGACACAAGGCTTACAGAGCTTCCTTACAGATTATACCCAAGAGAGACCTAAAATGAAATTGTAATATATTCTTGTTTCTAATTCACAAAGCCTCAAAATTTCCTTATATCTCTGCATTATTAAAATTATCACTCCCTCTTACTCTTTGATGTGTGAAATCTCCTTTTCAGGGACAAAATTTTTCAATCAAATACTTTCAGTAATGATAAGAATTCATGTTAACTCAGGGTAATAAGTCTAAAGTTTCAATTTCCACTAAGGTAGACAGGACTGACATAAGCTAAAAAGCAAGAGTTCTGACTTTTATTTTCCACGGTACCTACCCTTCCAGGGCAATGTCCATGGAAGTATTCAGATCCTAGTGTGTCGCGACCCGTCCAGCTCCTGTGGCCCTGGTCTCGGTTAGCACAGGAAGGAACCAGGCGAGAAGCGGATTAGAAGTATAAGCTTGTGGAAGGTGAGCTAGCTCTTACTTTCTGGGTAGCCCTGAGCAACCGCTGCACCAGCCTTTTATTGAGCCAGAACAACACAGGTGAGGGGAGAAATTAACAATGACTTTGTGCTGAGGGCACGGGCTCCTCCCACAAGGAACACCTGTGGAAGAAGGGCCCGAGGTCCACGCCTCAGCTGCAGATCATCTTGCTGGGATGTTGGCGTCTCCTACACTAGTGTGCTAAAAAAACATGTAAAAAGGAGAAAACATGATTTAATTAAATTATAAAAGCACAAAGTACTTGAAAGGAGACTTAGAAGGCCCCCAAATGAATAGAAGTATCTTATCATTATAAGCAAGGCCATCCTGTTCACAGTTTTTCAAAGGACACTAGGGTGTTATGGGGTATATGTCTGTTGCCTTTCAAAATGCATATGTTGAAATTTTAAGTTGCATTGTGCTTGTTTATAGAGGAAGAGTATTTGGGATCATGAGAGTATAGTTTATAAAGAGTATAAGTGCCCTTATAGAACAGACAAGAGAGGTAGTGCTTTCTCTCTCTCTCTCTCCTTTCTCTCCTGTCTCTGTGCTATGTGCAGATACGAGAAGTCGGCAGTCTACAACCCAGAAAAAGACCCTCCCTAAAGTCCAACCATGCTGGAACTCTAATGTCAGACTTATAGTCTCCAAACTGTTAGAAATTAACTTTTGTAATTTATAAAGCTCAGTCTCTGGTAAATTGTTAAAGTATCCTGTAGTGAGTAAGACACTGGACTATAAATCTGAAGACCTGCTATTGTGCAGAGAAGTTGCATGGGAGTTTTACATCTTGGAAATTTTGGAGATATTCTACCCCGGACTGGCAGTTTTATTATTTGTCTACTCTACCCATGTTTTCCCCATTGGCACAAGATAACCTTCCTTTTGATGATAAAGGAACACAATGAAGGCTAAAGTCTAGAAAATCTACAACAATAGATTCCTTTATAATCAGTTGAACTAAGGCCATAAAACTTTTGCTGCTGGAGAATATACATTTTCATGATTCACTCTAATCTCATGACTTAGTTGTCAAGTGTTGGAATAATTTAGATGTCAAATTCTCTGACCTTCAGAACCTCCTCAGAGAAGGAAAGCTTGAAGAAGTCAAGAAAAGGGTAACTTAGGTAACTTCAGAAGTTACCAAAATGGTCAGATGATATTCATTTGCAGACCATTATTCTATCGCAGAATGCCAGGGATGGCAATTGTTTAATCATAGCTCGGGTTCTCTTCCACAGAGCACTTTGATTTTCTCTTTACAACCCTTATCTTGTTTGAAATGCCTCTGGAGGCCTCAAGGTTCTCCCTATTGAGAGAAAGATGTGATGTTGTGTCGGGGCTATTATTGTGTGTGCTTGACTAAAAATAGCAAGTGCAGGTAGATTGACTTTTCTTGCTGACATAGGACCAGGAAAAGGCTTTAAATTCACAAAAAAGGGCTTCCTCCCTTCTCCTAAATCTTCCTGTAACACTACTTCCCAGAACCTGAAGTATTTTGCCCATAAGGAAAGGCATGCCACAATTGTTTCTTGCCATTTCCTTCCAAACTTCCCTCCCCACCACACACACACTGAAAACCCTTTTCTTAGTTTATAATATTCTTTCTCTTCCTATCAAACATCTGCTATTTCCCTGTTCTGTGTGTGATGTATAGGTGTCAGAAACCACTAACTCTCACTCTGGCTCTTGATTTTCTTTTACTTCATTTTTGAGTAAGACCTAGTATTTAGATACTGGAAGAAATTAAAACAGAACTTCCTTTAAATTTACATGAGTTCTGGGGATGTCTTACTACCTGAATGTATTACCGTTGGTGTCTATAGGGATCAGGCCAGGTCGTTTTAATGACATAGCTTACTTTTATTTTGTTTTGTATTGAAGGTTTTGAGGAAGTTTTCTTTACATTCATTGTTCTCTTTTTTTTTTTATAAGGAAGTAGAAATTTGGGATATTTTAGGGCACTTTTACAACTCAAAATAGAAAGTAGAAAAATAATATTGTCATGTAATATGGTTAGGATAAATTTCTGTGGCTTTCTTGTTCAGAATATATCAGTATTGCTAAAGAACGGGTAATTGGATGATGTGAAGAAGAGTATAATGAAATTCTTAGCCTCATTGGCAAGGATGATTTAGGATAAGGTTTGAAAACCAAGGCCAACTGGGAGGCTGAGGCAAGAGAATTGCCTAAGCCCAGGAGTTGGAGTTTGCTGTGAGTTGTGATGCCACAGCACTCTACCGAGGGAAGGCAATAAAGTGAGACTCTGTCTCTTATAAAAAAAAAAAAAGAAAGAAAGAAAGAAAAGAAAAGAAAAAAAGAAAATCAAGGCCAACTGTTGGAATTATGCAAGTAAACTCTCTCTGTCTCTTAGCTAGATGGTAGGTAGACATACAGATATGAAAGAAAGAGTGCATTTGTATAATTTGGCACAGAGGTTAGAAAATAACATGAATGCGTGTAGTCAAACAAGAAATTTCCAATTACTCACAGATACTACCACTTCTTATTGTCTTAGGCCTCGCTGAGTTTACACATTTTATCATGTTCTTGAGCGCTATTTACACTTGACTTTGACACTCCTGTCTTAGTATATTTAATGGGATAATTTTATTCTAAAAGCTAAAGTCGATAAAGTCACATTAAAATAAAATATATGGTAGACTCACAAAAAAAATCAAATATTAAAATAAGTTAGTAGAACAGAAATTCCACCAAAGGCAACATTTTCTAAACTGTTTCAAAAATATTATGCCAAAAAAAATGAGCAAATAAATATTGGAAACACTGCGTTTAAATAAATTTTGAACTGATTAAACTAATTAGTATTCCACATAATATGAAATGCATTGTAGTTAAATCATCAGAGTATTTCTTTATGGGATATATGTATATATTTTGTTGTATTTTATAATAGAATCTTATATGAATATGTGGCACCTCTTGAAATGACCATTTGTTTAATCATTCTTTAAATCCCCCATATTTTCTGTACCTTCAGAGTAGCAGGATTCACATGGAAGGACTCTCTCATCTTTCCAAATTCAACAATAGAGATAAAACAATCAACTACAGACATGGCAATTAAACATAGTAGACAAAGGCGGAGAATGCTGCTAGAGTTTATCGCATAACTGGCTTCACTGCCAAATGTTTCCTGCAAAATTTCATTGTCTGTACTTTCATTGCAGATACCTAAGATCTACTACCATGCATTCAAATGTAGTAGACTTGAAAGCTTGGAGAGCTTCAGTGTTAGTATCCTTTAAAAAAATACTCACTAGATTCTAATGCTACCCAGATAAATACATTTATGTCCAACAGTATATAAAAGACATTGTTACCTGCAATATGTGTCCCAGTTGTTCCTAACCAGATATTTTTCTTCTGGGAAATTTCTGCTGTCCATGCTATCCTGCATATCAATGCCAGGGATATTCATCTCCACACCCTGTTGTGATCACTATTTTAATTTTTTTCTAGTTTTTTAATTTCAAAGTAATATGAAGGAACAAATTTTCAGGTTACACTGCTCTCATTTCCAAAGTAAAGTTCAAGTTGTAGCAGAGCCCCCTCTCCTGGGGGCAGGAGCATGTCGAATACCCTCCCATTGTAAATATTAGGCAAAATCCCACCAAATGCTCTCCCTTCTCCCACCAATCGCCCTCTCCCTTGCCCTTCTTTCCCTTGCTAGACTGTATTTGTGTTTTATCATTCATGTGGGTAGGGAGTTGTTTATATATTTGTTTTCTATTAGTATTGAATACATTGGATATTTTTTTTTCCATTCTTGAGATACTTTACTAAGAAGAATGTGTTTCAACTGCTTAAGACTTTTGCCAAAGACCTACATTAGCCCCTGGGGGAAATCTTCTTTTTCTAATATTCAAGTGAATTACCTGTGAGGTCTGACAATTAAGGTCTCTAGCTTATCTTAGAAAAAGTGCTATATACCTCACTGTTGAATACGCCTACAGTCAACAGATGGTCAAGGGGGATACTTCAGTGGTGCCCATAGAAATAGTCAGCACTGGGGTAGGTAGAGTACTTTTTCTAGAATGAGTTTGCAAACTTAATTGATCAGACTTGTGAGTTCCTATGTTAGGACTTAGTGACCACACTGGACAATTTCTAGTCTCTAAGAAAGGACAGGATTATGTACACTGAAGAGGAGCAGATTTTAATCTGAGATTTAAATGAAAACTGCAAGTATTTAACAAAACAATATCAATTGCATTCAGCTTTCAGATATTGCATTACAGTGAACAGATTTAATGAAATATAGCCTTCAATTTAAACAACAATGCTTTCTTTATATACCTGAATATTAACCAGCCCATGACATTGTCAATTCCATTAACTAGCCCCAACTAGTGATTTCAGCTGCTGTATACATAGGCTGGCCTTCCTTAGGGACCAACACACCTGGGGTAATAAATTGAAAACTGATGTCAGGAGAATTGCAGATTGGTTTCAAAGCCGAGAATTAGGACTGGAAACATCAGGGCTGTTGACAAAGACGTCTCACTGGTGTTCTGTATTCTCCCATCAACAATTCCCACATGGGAACAACAAAGAGAATGGCTCCATTTGAGTCTCACTTTCTCTTCTTTGTGTGTTTGTGGCTTTCTTTGTTTAATCTCCTTTTGTTTTTTCTCCTTTATTTATAACAAAGAGGGGAAGTGGGACAGCCAAAACACAGACAAGTGCCCTCTAAAATAGAAGCTTGTGAAATAACAGAGGTCTCTCCTCTACTTTCTCCCATCTTGACTTCTTTTCCATAGTCAGTTATAAATTCTTTCTCAATACCTGAATTAAGTTTTGCTTTTTTTATTTTTCAGGAAAATATCACCACATTCTGCCTTACTTATCTTATAACTTCTATCAGTTAGCCATCAACTGGCAATTATATTGGACTGTGTACAAAAATTATCTTTGGAGATTTTAAAACTTAATTGCATCAAGGTAATTTTCAATCTGATAACTTAATTCAGTGGCAAGTTTACTTGTGACTGTCACACTATTAAAACTATTGTCAATTCTCAATTTTCATCTTAATTTACCTATTTAACATATTTCTTTCTTCTTGATAATTTCTCCATTTGAATTCCAGGAGCCCAGATTCTCCTTGTTTTTCTCTTAATTCACTGGTTGCTACATCTTGGTCTCCTGTCCTAGTTTCGGCTCATCTCCTTGACCTCTAAAAACTCATATCCCCAGGGTTCAGACACTGGAACTCATCCATTTTCTGACTACGTTTAGTTTCTTGGGGAATTATATCAAATATTTTGACTAAATAATTGCTGCCTGTTAATAACTTATATATTAGGATCCAGACTTGCTATAACAAATTACCATACATTGAATAGCATCAAAGAACAGAAATTTATTCTTATATAGTTCTGGAAGCTGGAAATTCAAAATCTAGGTATCATCAGGGCCACCCTCTAACTGAAGGCTGGAGATTTTCCATATCCATTGAACAGATATTTACATTTTCTGCTCCATGTCTTTCCTTAGGTCTGGAGCTTTTGGAAATCCTTGTATCTTGGCTTGTAGACACATCATTTCACAAACTTCTGCCCCATAATCACATGGCCTTATCCCTCTCTGTCTGTGTCTTCTTCTCTTCTTACGGGGACAGAAGTCACATGGGATTAAATGTGCACCATACTTCACTATGACCTCATCTTAGTTAATCACACCTATAATGACCCTATTTCCAAATATGGTCACAGTCTAAGTTTACATAAAGGACATGAACTTGTGGGTTGCTATTCTACCCAGTATTATTTACCAATTAAATGTCCAGACTAATCTTTCTTGTGAATACCAAAGATGTGTATCCAATTCTCATCCATATCTCTAATTGAGGTTTAACAAGCATTTCATTCAGACCTCTGTTCTGCCACTCTAAATCTACTCTACCCTCAGTCTCACCATCTCAATTCATGACAACTCCATCCTTACAGCTACTTGGTCAAAAGCCTTCAAGGCATTCTTTCTCTTTTCTTTGTGTGTCCAGAGTCTAATTTCTCCATTCTTCCAAATCTCATCAAATCAATTTCTTGTGATGACTTCCAAACTATATACCCTACTCTTTGTTCTGCCTCTTTTGAGACTATTCTTAGCTATAGACAGATATGCAGTGATGCCATTAAAGCAAAGTCAGAGCACATCATTCTCTGTTCAGAGTGTTGCCACCATGTCTCTTCTGACTCTGAACACAGCTGATGACTCATTGGACGCCCTAGATCAGTGGTTCTCAACCTGTGAGTTGAACAACACTTTCACAGGGTTTACCTAAGGCCATCCTGCATATCAGATATTTACATTATGATTCATAACAGTAGCAAAATTATAGTTATGAAGTAGCAACGAAAATAATGTTATGGTTGGAGATCACCACAACATGAGGAACTGTATTAAAAGGTTGCAGCATTAGGAAAGTTGAGAACCACTGCTCTAAGTGCACTGGGCTTCCTGCTTTCATTCCATGTCTTAGGCGTAGTCTAGCCCCAAAACTTCTGCTCTTGCCTTATTCTCTGCTTAAATTATTATCCCTTGTTGTTCCCATGGCTATAGGCAAAACGGCTATATGCCTCTGACCAAAAAAGCCATTTGAGAGAGAGCAGTGAAAAGACTTTGTGTAGGCATACTTGTAAGAAACTGAGGCAGAATCCCATGTGGCCAGGTTGGTTGTAAGCCTAATATGACCAAAGCTTTGGCTGGAATAGCATTTCCAGACTGTGTTAAGGAAATAAGGCTGACTTCATAAGGCCAATGAAAAAGCCCTTTGGAAAACTGGCCAGATACCCATCAGTAACCTTTCCTGATCTGTGGTAAGTGATGAAGGTCACTTGCTGACGGGTCTGGGAATAGAGTAACCTTTCCTGATTTGTGGTAAGTGATGAAAGTCGCTTGCTGATGGGTCCGGGAATGAAAATGTGCTAGGGGACCTCAAGAAGAGGAATTTACCCAATGCATACAGGTATCTAATGGCACAGATGAAACCAGGCTCATGAAAGGCTTTTGAGAAGTTCAGCCTGAGAATTCCTTATAAAAGTTCCCAGCAAAACTCCCCTGACTCAAAGCCCACATGAGAGCAGAGGTTTGCATACAAATTCCTGTATGCCCAAAAAGTTTCCTTATGCCTTGCTTAAAGATTCAAAGTAATAGCCTCCAAATGGCAAGGCCAGCAAGGGCAG
>CAUYQV010144945.1:0-15830 GCA_963574575.1 Galagoides demidoff | reverse complement strand
GTTCCCAGGCTAAAGCTCTTTTCTGCTGACTAACTAGCAGCATCAGCTCTGCCAAAAGTCAAATGTTTGTCCATCCCTTGCCTGCTTTGAGTGAGAAATGTTAATGACATAGCAAAACCTAAAGCTGACCAGCAGCCTTTCATTTTTCCATAAGGAATTTCAAGGGCTCAAGGCCAGATTTGTAGATGCAAAAACACCTATAATCAGGTCCAGTTTCTGTATATAATGGCTACTATCACTCTAGTAATTTCAAATTCAACCAACCAAAAGAAGCATGAGAATGGATATTATGCAAGACGGCTAAAACAGAGGCCCCCAAACCAGCAAGTGGCTGGAGAACCACTCTTTGAAGATCTAAACTGAAGGTATGTTTGACAATATAGCTACCTTTGAGCAGGCGTTAAACAGATTGCCTGTCTAAGGAACTTTCAGTTTCACTGCTAACAGATGAAGAAAGATTGATTAAAAGCATTTTAACAAATATTAATTTGGAGAAGCTGAACAGACATGATTAAGTTAATTGGAGTCAATAAATGCCACTGAAAAGACGTTATAACTCTTCTTCCTTGATCTTGAGGCATTTCTTTCGTATATAACAGGGGAAGTGGGTATGGTGACTCTGATATGAAACTGGTGAGTCTGATGAACTAGACACCATCTCTCAAGGGCCTGCTAGACAAATAATATATTTCATATACGTATAGTAATATTTACCACTTATTGTATATGCCTATTATATGGCAGACACTATGATACTTTCCCTGTATGGTCATGTTAGCTCCATTTTACAGAATTAAAAACTGAGGCCCTGAGGTGAAATAACGTTCAAGGTCACAATCAGTAAATGGTCTATAAAACTGTGCTCTTCCCACAAACGTTAAGGCAAAACTTGCTAACTGTCTACTCTAAAATAACATTCTCTGCTTCCTTCTCTGTAACAAAACTCCTATTTTATTCAGGGTAGCAATATTTCCTGTTAAAAAAAATATGTTTCCCATGCTCTCTGGCAGGCCAAATTCTGGCCAGACAGAAAGGTTGCATGGAACTTCTAAGAAGTCTCCTCAAAATGAAGAGTTCAGGCCCTTCTTCCCTTCTGCTGCTGAGACTAGGACAGGATGACTTAGGGCTCTAGCTGCCATTGTGGACCCTAAGTTGATCTTGAAAATAGAGACCAGAGTGAGAGAGAGCCCAGGTCACTGACAGCACCGGCAAACCACAGTACTTACTAGTCCCAGACACCAATCTCCCTTACTTCCTTCAGGTCTATTTTCAAATAATGCATTATCAGTGTAGCCTTCCCTTGACAACCCCACATAAAATAGCAACACATCACCATCATGACCTCCCTCCCTTGGTGGTTTACTTTATCCACAGTATTTATCACCACTCGACATACTATACATTTGTTTATTTTTTATCCCTTCCATGCTATAATGTAAATCCCATGAAAGAATCTCTTTAAATTTTGTTCACTGCTATTGTTAAGTGACTAGAAAACTACCTGGTACATAGAAGGTAGCTGACAAATAAAGGCAAGCCTCGTTAGATAAATTGCCCAAGTAATACAGGTACTTTGGCCTAAAGCCTTTGTACTCTTCATTCCCTTACCCAGAATATTTCCATATTCAAAGCAAGCTCTTCATCTTTGCCTGCCCTCAAAATCTGTCCACTTTCTACTCCTGCTGCTGCTGAAAATGCTTTATAGGGTTGCAATGAAGGCCAAATATAAATATGTACATCAATTAACTTGAATGTTAGGTCTTACAGGTTCATCTCTAAGATCAAAGACTGTTTCTTCATCTTATTTTGATCTAGACATGAAAATACAACTGTTCCATGGGAGGCCTGAATAAATTCCAGGTATGAAAATATAGATGTTTCATATTATTAACATGTGGTTTCTTGCTAATGGAAATAAGATATTTCAGTTCCTGAAATGTACTACAGATCTTGAAATACTCAGATGTGAGCACCTAGCCAAAAGCACACCCATATGATTGTGGTTTAGATATATGAATAGCTTCATGTTTCGGTTACAGATGTGTTTTAGGGTATGTAGATGGTATATAAACACGTCAGATATAGCCCACCAGTTTATAGACATGGAGTAATTGTCAATTAATAATAGTAATCCTGGCTCCACACCGATAGCTCGAGCGGCTAAGGCGCCAGACACATGCACCAGAGCTGGCAGGTTTGGATCCAGCCTATGCCCACCAAACAACAATGACAACTACAGCCAAAAAATAGCTGGGTGTTGTGGTGGGCAGCTGTAATCCCAGCTACTTGGGAGGCTGAGGCAAGAGAATTGCTTAAGCCCAGGAGTTGGAGGTTGCTGTGAGCTGTGATGCCATAGCACTCTACCCAGGGTGACAGCTTGAGGCTCTGTCTCAAAAATAATAATAATAATAATAGTAATCCTGAACAATTATCAAAACACTGATTTCCAATTTGCCAAAAAATTGTGTATCTGGAGTATTACTATACTGCCCAAATGAGAAGTACAATGGTCTGAACACTTAGCATTTTGTGAATAAATTATACTTACACCTTTCATCCAGTGATCTGTAATCATTTACATATGAATGAAAATTTCAAAATCTATGCAAGTTTGCAATTTGTCCCCTTTAATTAATAGAAAAAAAACAATGTATGGGGTGAACTGACTTGTCCAAATTCCCTTAATGAAAAGCCAGAATAGAAAAATGTAAAAGTTTTTTTCTCCAGCTAATAGTATTTACCTGCCAGTCTTTGCTATTTATTACTTACCAGATCATATCAAGATCATATGAAATTGCCAATATCTGATGGCTTTCTGACCTCTTACAAGAAGAGCAATTTCTTTTCTTTTTCTTTTTTTTTTTTTTTTAGAGACAGAGTCTCACTATGTCACCCTTGGTAGAGTGCCATGGCATGACAGCTCACAGCAACCTCAAACTCTTGGGCTCAAGAGATTCTCTTGCCTCAGCCTCCCAAGGAGCTGGGACTACAGGCACCCGCCACAATGCCTGGCTGGTTTTTTGTTGTTGTTGTTGCAGTTGTCATTGTTGGTTAGATGGCCCAGGCTGGGTTTGAACCTGTCACCTTCTGTGTATGTGGCTGGCACTGTAACCACTGTGCTACGGGCACCAAGCCAAGAAGAGCAATTTCATGTGGTTCAAACTAATATTAATAATAGAAACCTAAAACTCACAACATGTGCAAACTCAGGAAAATCTCTGCAAGCACATCCTTTGAAAGAAGGTACTAAATAGTAAAATTGAGTCTTCGACCAAGAGCAAAGAAGCTGTCATTGGATAATAATATAAATTTATAGCAAATGATTTTCAAAGCCCAATACTTTACAAATGCAAAATGATAATGACAGATAAGTTTAGAGACTGCCTATGTTCAATTCACTAAAGAATACCATGCTAGGGAGATCATAGCATGGTCCCAAGGTCATAGGTTCAATCCCTTTCTTACCCTGTTAATTCTACATTGTTCCATGGCCTACTGTACTCTTAATCTAAGAATGTCATCTCAAATGCATGTCCCAAGGAAGAGAATGAGAAGCATGGATTGTGGTGGGTCAATTTCAAGAAAAGGTACAAGTCCATGACTCCTGCAGTCAAGGTGGGAAGCATGTAACAAACAGATTCCTATGCCTGCTCCACGTATGCCTGGTACGTGTTCAATAATGGTAAACAAAATGGGTGAATGAATAAATGTCTTACTAGTAATCAGTTTCATTCCTAATTATGAAAGATAATGTCTTAAGTGATGTCTCTAAAGACTATATAGAAACATATAATGTGTTTTTATCTGGAAGGGACCTAGAAGATAACTAATCTAGTGCCTATATTTGTAGTTGGGAAAATAAGGATTGAAATGAAATGACTAGTCCAAAGTAACACTGATTGGAACTAGAATCTATGGTTTCTCATTGTCAAAACTGGGACTAGAATTTATGATTCCTGGTCCTGAGCCTAATACTCCTTTCAGTATCTATCATAGGATAAAGCATCTTTCTCACCAATAGGAATAATCTGCAAATAATTTTCACATCCTGAATGTAACAAAGTAGTCTTATTCCGTGTTATAATTGGGGGAGGCTTCACATTATCTAATCTAGCCCCTTATTTTACAGAGGAGAAAACCATAGTACAAAATGTCAAATGTTTGTCTAAGGTTAGCCAGTTAGAGAATCAACACTCAGATGCAGATCTCCAGATCCCCCAGATGCAGGGTACATTTCACATCATGCAAAAGGACATTAGTATACTTGAAGCTTATTTCCTTTTAACATACATTTTGGCATATGACTCTCCAGATGTGGACAAGAGGAAATGTTTATTTATATACAAGTACATGGGAAAGCAATTTCCATTCAGCTTTTTAAAAAAATTGTTACAAATAAAAAGATTTTTTAATACATTCATCCTTTGCACACAAAATACGTTCTTTTACTCTCAGTATGAATTATTCTTAATAAAAACTTAAGCCACAATGGACAGTCAGGTGGTTTGGCAATTTGACAAACTCTTTTCATGAAAGAAAGTCCAAACTTTAAAAGACAGTTAATATACAAAAGAAATTGTATATTAAAAATGCTCCTTATTTGAATCCTAAAAGATTGAATGAATACTCCTCTCCAGGTGATTTGTAGCTGTCCTTTAAAACAATAAGGACTTTAAAAATTCTGTATGTGATGACAATTCAATTTCTACAAGAGTGAAACAATCTTGATAAAATTGATTATCCTACCTAAATGATAGGCTCATAGAAAAATTCTTACGGATGTACTGAAGAATTAGTTTTTATTCAGGAGTCTCCTAATTGATCCTTTGAACTCAGATCATAAGTTGCATTCTCCAAATAGGATTCTAAGACAAATGACTTGTTAGACTAATTGCTTTTAAGAAAGATGTGAAAATATACACCTCCACAAAAGAATTTTACATATATTTATAGCAGCATTATTTATAACATAATAGCCTAAAAGTAGAAACAACCCAAATATACATAGCTGGTGAATGAACAAATAAAATGTGATATATACGTACAATGGAATATTATTTAACTAGAAAAGAACATATTCATGTTATGACTTGGATACGTCTGGAAACATTATGCTTAGTAAGAGGAATCAGACACAGAAGGCCACATATTGTGTGATTATATTCGTATGAAACATCCAGGATAGGCAAATCCACAGAGACAGAAAGTGGATCAGTGGTTGCCAGATGCTAGGTAAAGAGGAGGAGTGACTAACTACTAATGGTACAGGTTTCTTTCTGGGACAATGAAATGTTCTGAAGTTCCATGGTGGTGCCATTGCACAACTGAGTGAATGTAATTAAAACTCACTATTAAAGGAGTGAATTGTGTGGTGTGTAAATTATATCTTAATTTTTTAAAGAGATGCAACCTCACTTTAAAATATTTTGTTCAGAATTTTTTATTCCCTCTCCACCCTTCTTTATAAATGTTGATTGAATTTTTCTTAAAACCACCTTTCTACCATATGTTTTCAGCTAATTGCACTCAGGTCATCAGTGGCTAACAGGTATTTTGTTAAGTAAAAAAATCAATATATGAACACAAAATATGATGCAGTATACTATTAATATTTGCATATTAACATTTAAAATCAAGTACTAGTCTTGTATTGAAGTTGATTATATTTTATATATAATGGTGTATACAAATTTTTACTGAGATCCTATGCTTAAAACCAATAGCCAAATATTAAGAGTTGAGTCCATAAAACTCAACGATTAACTTGTTTGTTAAATCTATGTGTATATTAAAGATCCATGTTTTAATGGAGAGATAGGAAAGTGGGTTAGGGAACTCATGATTCTCTAAATCTTCATAAAGCTGCTTCTCTAAATATTTTAACTAGCCGCTGAGATCTCCAGAATTATATTTTTTGTGTTTTATTTCATCGCTATACTAAAAGTCATGCATTAAAGTGTGTGCAACAATATATATGGGGCATACTTTTTCCCTTCATCAAAAAGCTCTCTTACCCCTTTTTTACCTGAAATTTTGAGAATTTTTTTTGTCGTTGTTGAAAACAGCAATTTTACTTATGTGCTGATCCGATAATATATAATGTAATGCCATTATATACTATCAAAGGAGCTCCACGCATCTGGCATGTCTAGAAGACACTTCAGTGGGTAGAAATTAGAAGCCAACATTCCAGTCATTTGAAATTTTCTATACCAGGGACATGAAAGCCTCAATAAACCTTAAAGGGATAAAAGGACTTAAAAATATTTTTAAAAATAAATCAATTGACATTCATTGTCAAATAGTCTGTAAGAAAATTCCACTAGCACTCTGCAATTGTATAGGACAAGAGAATAAATATTCTTAATGATTATATTCCAGGAAGCAATATGTTTAGCAGCTGTTTTGCAGAAGGCTTGTCAAGTTTTACTATTATTATTTAATGCAGGCATACTGTGTAACTTTAAACAAAAGCTGCACACTATTCAACCAAGTAGTGACAAATTAGCTTCAAAGAACAGATTCTTATCTTTTGTTATTCTGTACATGAAGTTTTGCTTTATTTGGTATTGGTACTGGGTATTCCAATTTTTTTTTTTTTTTGAGACAGAATCTCACTTTGTTCCCCTAGGTAAAGTGCTATGGCATCATATTTCACAGTAACCTCAAATTCTTGGGTTCAAGTGATCCTCCTGCCTCAGCTTCCCAAGTAGCTGGGACTGTAGGTGCCTACCACAACACCCAGTTGTTTTTTAGAGATGGGGTCTCACTCTTGGTTAGGCAGGTCTCAAAATCCTGAGCTCAGGCAGTTCACCCACCTCAGCCTCCCAGAATGCCAGGATTATAGGCATGAGCCATCATGCCCTGCCATTGGTATTCCAATTTTTATTTCTGTACTTAGTGCGCACATAGAAAGGGAAAGAAACCCTTTTGGGTGTTGGTAAATATGCCTATCAAATTATGATATATATGAAATTAAATTCCAAAAGCAGATCACAAAACTGGGGTTCATGATTCCACTTTTATCAATGGGAGGAAACAAGAGCCACATAACCAGAATAATTACGCAGAAGCACACAGCTAGCAATTATGTATTAAACTAAAGAATAAAAATACATACTTGAAGAGTTAATCAGTAAAATTACAACCTTACTCTGGTAGCAATAAGAAGTTAAGAGTTAATAAACACCTATTATGACATTCACCAGGGAATGATTTTCACCTTAATGAGTTTTTCTTTTCTTTTTTTTTTAACTAGGCAAAGGGGCAATGACAAATGGCAAAGGTAGCCCCTTAAAAAGAAGATAGGGATCAAACCACTTTCTTCCCATGTAGAATGGGATGGAGAAGAGAGAGGCTTAAATTGCACTGTGAGGTATTTCAGTTCTAAGATTAAATTTCCTGATAAGGATGAATTTACAACCCTGGAATTGCCTATTGAGAGAGAGAAAACACTTTTCCTGAAGTATTTAAAGACATGGAAGGGTGACTCTGACTGTAAAGCCCAAAGGCAAAAAAAGATGAATCAAGTAAGTGACTTCCTTTAAGGCACCCTTTCAGACCTGGAGTTCTTTTCTTTGAAGACAGGAAGGTTTCTTTGTTTTGTCCCTTAAGGGATATATACATATACAGACCATCCTAAGTCTGCTCTTAATCAGAGAAAACTAATATTTGAGTGTTTATTGTCCTTTGAATTTATCCCATCTGATTTTCACAGTAATATGACAGGTCTATCTCATAGATGAGAAAATTGTGCTTTGCCTAAAGTCGCAGCTAAGACTCCTCACACCTAAACCAGTGTTCTCACTTCTATACTCTGAACTGTCAAAGTCACCATTCACCAAAGATTCCATCAGGAACTAGAACACAATTATCTCCAAAAATGCTACATCAAATCAGGGAGAAAGTAAGATTTTGACTCATACTTCAGGAAATCAAAGAAGCAGTGGCTAGCCTTTGTTCTCTGACCTCTTATCCAAGAGTCAAAGTCCCACCCAAGTTCAAGTATGTTTCTTTCTCACAATACAGATTCAAGACCAAAGACTTTTTTTTATTATTTAAGACCAATGAAGAACCATTTATTAGCTTAACAAAAGTAAAAGTTATTTTGTAGTAGAATCGTTTGGGTCATAGGCTTTATTAACTGATATCTGTTTCAAATCAAAGTCCTATGTTTTAGTCCTATTTTCTGTATGAAGGAATTTGGCCTCAGTTCTTTTAAAGACATATTTTCTCAAGAAAATCAAACCAGCTAACCAAATGTTATTGGAAACTTTTCTAAAATAGATCTTGGAGACTACTTTATGCCGGTAACCCAAAAGCCCTTCTCTCATGGTAGTTGAGAAAATTTCATTTGGTCTATTTGTGGGATCTTTAACAGATTTTGCTGGGTGCTAAAAATGCCTATCCTGAAAAGACACCTATTCTTCATTAAACTGAGCAAGACCTATAGTTGCAAATGATGAATGAATAATTTCATGTAACTTCCACTAACACAATATTTTTTTTTATTTTTGCCTCAAGAACCAGTTTGTTATTTCAATGGGACATCAATGAATGGACTGACAAGGCAATCACAGTCTACAACATAATGGTGAGCCAGGTTCTTGGTCTACTGACTTATAACCAACCTCCTCTCTGGAAAGCAGAATGAATGCACTGGCAGCAGAAGAGAAAAGCTCCTCAAAAAAAAAAAAAAATCATTAGCTATGGGTCAACAGACCTTTAACTGAACGTGTTATGAAAACCAAAGTATGGCAACACAGAATTTTAGGTTAACAAACAGACCATCTGGTCCGATCCCCAGCCAGTACTAGGATTCTCTCTACATCATTTTTGCCAAGTTCATCTCTAGCCTCTGTTTGAGAGAGCCTATTACCTCAGGCAACTGCTTCCATGGTGAACTGACTTTTTGAGAATGTTCCCACTCACATGGAGCCCAAATCTGTGGCACTATAGCCTTATTCAGTGGGCCTCATTCCACCTCTTTCAACCACAGAGCATCTTGCACTATTTACGAAGCTGAGTCTCCCCAAATTCTTCAAGTATTCTTTAAATGTCTTAAATTTTAAATTTTCTCACCAGGCTAGTAATATCTCAATTTGTTTTAAATTCAGAATATGGCTCCCACAAATGGTAACATTCCAACGTCATGGGACTTAGGAAAGGACATAAAGTACCATCTGCCTTATGCTAACATTCTAACTATTTAGCAGTTTGAAGGGATGATAGTCTTTTAACTCGGTATGAAGAAATAACCAGTGTGAAGGATTTAAGGAAAGGTATCTTTCCTTCCAAACACAAATAGCCTCATGTTACAGAAATGAAATCCAAATAGAATAAAGTAAGCACGTCCCTTTCTTATCCCAAAATTAATATTTAGCCATATTACTTATATGGAACATATTTTGAAGGATGAGATACAAATGTTTCACTGCTTTTGATTCTCTAAGTCTCCAAAGTGTTATCATAGTTACATCAAAACATAGCTGTCAGGACTATGGTTGAAGAAAGCGAGTGACCACTTGCAGTTAAAATAAAACAAAGAAACAAAACTCTAGAAAAAAAAGGAATGGCAAATCCTAGAAGAGCTCTCCTAGAGATTAATAGAGAAATGACACCTAATATTTATGACCGTGAAATATAGAGTTCTATAAGAAATAGAAAATATCTATCTTTAAGGCCATTGGTTTGATATGCAGAAAAAAATAAGCTTTTTATGGCTCAGCGCCTGCATATCAAGCGGCTAGGGCTCCAGCCACATACACCAGAGCTGAGGGGTTCGAATCCAGACAACAGTGACAACTACAACCAAAAAATAGTGGGGCGTTGTGGCAAGCTCCTGTAGTCCCAGCTACGTGGGAGGCTGAGGCAAGAGAATCGCTTAAGCCCAAGAGTTTGCGGTTGCTGTGAGCTGTGATACCACAACACTTTACCAGGGCAACAGCTTGAGATTCTGTCTCAAAAAAAAATTTAAAAATAAGCTTTGTTATGATTATAACAACATGTGCCAGAAGACCAATTCAAAATTATTTGCAACTGGTATTTATTCAGAACAAAAGTCATTAACTGAAATTTGGTGCTGGATCCAGTATAATTATGGGATAGCTTAATGAGTGAAGGAAGCAAGTCACTGACCTCCCCCCCTGGAAGTCACCAGTGTCCTATGAAGGGACACATTCCTGAACAGAAGACAGGTAAGAGTCCAGTCCTCTGTTCAATCTGCCTCCTTCCTCCAACAAGTCTAAATGGTTTAAAATAACCATTGGTCAGTGGTTTCTACCTTCCTAAATCAGAGCTTGACAGATCGTCATGTCAATCCATTTAAGTTTCATTTTTAGTTATTTTCTTGCCAATTTACATAGGCAGAGATGTTAACATGAAAGGACTAAAAGGGAAAAAAAGGCCAGGCAGAGTCAATGGCCTAGTCCAAGTAATTTACAAAGAAGATAATTGGCCCCCTTATTATAGTCACAAAAATAATTATTAATATAATTCAACATATCTAATAAAAGCATACAAAGTAGAAAAAGCCTTCCATGGGCAAAGAAGAAAGCCCAGAATCTTCTAAGGGTGCAGACTATGCAAAGCCATCATGAAATATCATTCGCAAACTATGATTTCACAGACTTTCCCAAGCCTGACATCATGACATGAATATCATGTGTCACTTTTGGAAACTGGAAAAAGTTCTGCCATATATTTAATAACTTTATTAAAGAAGAAATATCTCACACCAACAATGAAGATATGAACTCTGATAGTCTTATTAATCAGCACAGGCCAAGTTAAATGATAATAAAACAACTCTTTCTCAACTATCATTAAGTGAGAATTCATTTTTATCTAAAGAAGGCTCATTTTAGCAAATATTGCCATGACAGTAAGAAGCCTTAGGTGAACCAATCAGTTTAGGTCCTGGTCTGGGTTAAGATGACTTCATTTAATTATTGTCCTTTCTCGAGTTCTACTTGAAGGAATTTCTGTTTAACCAAAAAAGCCCTTCTTGGCACTAAATTGTTTATTCAACTAATGTTTATTGCACCTGTAATACTGTCAGGGATTGTTCTCAAACTTAAGATAGATCAGCAGACAAGCGGATCATAAGGCCTAATCTGCAATTCATACAACTAAGAAAAAACCCCAAATTCCCACATTCTCATGTGTCCCTGCTGATGGGCCATGGATAGGTTACTGTAAGTGACACAAAGGCTGAGAGGACCAACAGGGAAGACGAGGGCCAAGAAAAGAACTTTCTAACTCCCTTCTGAGCCTGGCCAAGGGTACAGAGAGGTGGCTAAACCCAAGGGAATAAGAATTTCATAATACAAGTGTGGCCCTAAAAGCTATTATTTTGCAACTAACTGTACATCAGTCCAGTCTAACAAAACCTGTTCCTTTAAGTCCACAAAGCAACTTTATTTTCAATACACTTGCTGCTGTGAGACAAAGTTGGGTCATCATGTGCTGGGGACATTGCACTTTTGCCCTAAATGAAAGGTAATAAATCTAAACTGAAGGACATTTCCTCACGGTTTAAAAAGAGAAATTCTGCCCACTTTGATTAACATATTTTCTGAATACCTTCAGTTGCTGGCTTAGTGGAGAAGATTGGGAGGAAAAGGTAACAGTCATAAATTATTTTGATATTTATTAAGATGATTTTTCTTTCCTATAAAGGCAGATTCTTAAAAAAAAAAAAGGTCAAACTTCTGGAATCCCTTTTTCTTTCCAATAGGATAAGGAAAAATACAGTGAGGCCAATCAAAAGTTCATTCTCTTACACAATATGTATAATCCCAGGCGTAAGAGATGGGTCACTCTGGAACCTGCTACAGAAATGCTAGAAGTGCATGATCAATATCATGTCTCTGCATGACTCATTTCATTACAATTAAATAGCTTTCAAACGTCAATGTATCCAGAATGAGATTGTCACCATCTATAGCAACGGTGGAATTATATGTCATATCTTATTCCATTACTCATCCCTCAGCTAGGCTAAACAGTAAGCTACAGGAACCTCTGACAGCATCAACAGCATACAGGTTTAATTATTTTCCCAATTTGTACTCATATCAGAGTACAAATTGGAAGCTATCAAAGTATGGCACTGAAGAAACAGAAGCACATTCCATTTTAAGTCCTGTTTTAAAATCGGCCAAGTAAAGGCATGTACACCTTCATTTGGAGATGTGCAGTAACACATGCATGTAAGGATGAGGGAGAAGAAGGGGCAGGGGGAGAAAGGAGAGACCAGGAAAGATAGGAAAAGAAACAGGAAAGAGTATATGGTCGTGAGTCTGCGAGTAACATTATTCTAAGAAAGAGAGGACAAATGACAGTTCGACCTGCTTCCACAAGCAGAATTTTTCTTAGGTTATCATTGGAAGATATAAAAATGGTTCATGAAACTTTTCATCTGTTGCATTCTCACTGATCATACTAAAAAAATCTACAAAATCCTAAGCCTTGGTCTGTCCAGGATGGGCAGTATTAGGAAGCAAAAGATGTGAGCTGCTATCTAAGACTGTGCTCTGCTTGGCATCCTGCGCTGCAGTCCAATAATCCACAGTATTTTGGTCATATCTGGTTGGTTTTCTCATATGCTTCATGTTTTAGAGCTAATCTTTTATATTAGAATATTATCAACATCTGTCATTTTTTTCATTTTTCAAATTTTTTTTCATTTACTTAATGGGGAGGAAAATAAGAGAATAGAAGAAAATGGTAGAGATGCAGAAGGGAACATGAAAGGAAAATTACTCCCTTTTCCAACAGATCCACCTTACATAAGGTAGTAATGAGACTTTGAGAAAGAGTGCTGATTCATGGACTTCCCCCATTTTTTATTTCTATATAATACATTTAAGGACATCAATGTACTAAAATGTTTGGTCTATGAAACAGCGGAATCATTAGCACCAAAAGGAGTCATGGAGCTTGAATGTATTATTAAAACAATGATTGTTACTGTTGGTCATGGGTAAAGGTTTCATTTCATTTTTACATCCCAAAGTTCTTCAAAGTGCCTGTGGATAAGAGAAATAACACTTTTCAAAATCCCCACAGGGTCATCAATACGCACCACAGAGACAGTACTTGGCTTTCCCAGTTTTGGAATATCTGGTTGCAAAGAAAACCAGGGCCCCCAGAATACCGCTGAAGCCCTAAAGAACAGCCCCTACATGCACCCACTAACTCGCACGAGGGATCCTACAGTCCGTTTCCCCCCAGGCTGTGTTCAGGAATGCATTTTTACTTGCTTTTAAAAAAACAAAAGCAACATGCTCTGCAGATCATGGAGTGCCTACTGCAATTCTCTCCTTGCTCCAACTCCAGACTGCAAAAGGGTGAACCGTGATGTGGTCTGCTGATGCTAGCCTGTGGTTGAAGCCCTTGGCCTGCCATGCTTTGTAAGCTCAGGAGCCCACAGGAGTCAGAAGATCCAAGAGTGGGAGCCACAGTCATCTCCAGATCTCCCTGGAAACTCGCGGCCCATCAGGGCAACTGCTGATTCCTTTTGTTTCTCCTTGCCTGAGCCTTTAGTTGAAATTACAACAAGTCAAATAGCTGATGCTTTTCCCTTCTCCAGGTAACGGTGAGGATACATTGTTCACAAGTGTGTTCTGTCTGGCTTCGCTGATGAGTCGGCATGCTAAATCAAGGAAGAGTTTCTCCACATTATCAGATTCCTTGGCTGAGGTCTCCAGATAATACATGTCCTGAGCTTCTGAGAATTCTTCAGCTCTCTGCTGGGATACCTCTCTCCTTTCAGCCAAATCAATCTTGTTGCCTGTAATAGCAGCAAAATCAAAGGAAGAATCATATGACTTTTTGCAGGCTCAGAAGCATCAAAATACAATTCCAATTCTGAAGTCAAACCAGACAGATGGGAGCGTAAAGCAAAGCAAATGTAACTGTGATTACTGAAATGTTTATTTTAAAATGAGAGTGCCATTTGTAATGGCAAAGAACTGGAAAAACTCAAGGGTCTATCAGTAGGGAACTACTGAATAAACTGTGGTGCATCCCCACAATACGGTATTTGCCACTGTAAAAAACAACCGATGGATATTTCCATAGACTGCCATAGATGAGAACACAAACAGATACCACTCAGTGAAAAAACAAAGCAACTATCTAGCCAATAAAAAGGAAAGAATATGAATATATACATTATATACTTTATTGCCTTATTTTTTTAATGGAAAAATAAATCAAAATCTAAGTTTAAAAGATAAGGTTACCTATGAAAGGAGGAGACATGAATAAAAACAAGATCTCTCCAAATAGATTTGTTTGGTAGGTTTTAGATCAAAAACTTACTTTTTTATAATTATGCAATTGCTTATAATTTTCTTTTCTTTTTTTTTTTTTTTGAGACAGAGCCTCAAGCTGACACCCTGGGTAGAGTGCCGTGGCTTCACAGCTCACAGCAACCTCCAACTCCTGGGCTCAAGCAAGTCTCCTGCCCTAGTCTCCCAAGTAGCTGGGACCACAGGCGCCCACCACAATGCCTGGCTATTTTTTTTGGTTGCCGCCATCATTGTTGTTTGGCGGGCCTGGGCAGGATTCGAACCCTCCACCTTAGATGTATATGGCTTGTGCCTTAGCCACTTGAGCCACAGGCACAGAGCCGCAATTGCTTATAATTACATAATTAATATAAAATTAAATTTTAAAAGCAAAATTAAACAAATGGCTCGGTGCTTGCAACGTCAGCCACATACACCAAGGCAGGCAGGTTCAAACCCAGCCTGAATAGCAGGGCATTGTGGCAGGCGTCTATAGTCGCAACTACTTAGGAGGCCGGGGCAAGAGACTTGCTTAAGCCCGAGAGATTGAAGTTGCTGTGAGGTTTAACACCACAGCACTCTACTGAGGGTGACATAGTGAGACTCTGTCTCAAAAAAATTAAAAAACAAACAAAAAAAATTAAATGAACAAGTTTGTCACAAACTAGGGTAACCACAGAGAGGAACTATTGCAAGTGACTTTAACATATAGTAATTTAACTATACATTCCCACATGGAAATATTCTATAGACAAAAAGAATTAATAAAAAAAATCTTGAACTACCTCAGTAATCATCTCATTGGTGGTAGTGTTGTATTATTCTGAGGCTGCTATATGTGTATTATGAGATAAAGAATATGAGTACTTACACTGGTGTCATTGAAAACTGGGGTTTTGGTGTGAGAAAAAGGCAATATAGATTCAAAATTAATGAGGTTAAGTAAAAATCTCTGCAGTTCTGAAGTATCAAAAGATGCATCCATCCACGTGAATGATTCTCTGGCAAACTTGACAGATCAAAGGTGATAGGTCAATCGTGTTACCAGGCAATAGTGCTAATGGTAAAAATGACTCCTGATTGATAACTTACATCTAGCTGGGAATTCTATCTATAGATTATAAATACCTAATGGAAAGTAGTAACTCTGGGCGTCCCTGAAGGTGGTGGTGAGACCAACTTAGGACTGTGGAGGTGTTAGAAGCAATGTTGGCTCCTATAGGGCATTGAGGCTTCTTGGCCTGGGTCGATCCTGCACTCACCTCACGTGAGCCTTGTTTCCTCACACCTGCCCTGTCTTGGAAAGCTATCTGGACTGCTACTAGAATTGCTGCTACTGAAGAATGATGCCTGCTGCTGGCCTGCTGCTAACTGTTTCCTGTCCTGTATCCTTCTTTTTTTTTTTTTTTTTTTTGAGACGGAGCCTCAAGCTATCCCCCTGGGTAGAGTGCCATGGCATCACAGCTCACAGCAACCTCCAACTCCTGGGCTCAAGTGAGTCTCCTGCCTCTGCCTCCCAAGTAGCTGGGACCA
>CAUYQV010144940.1:0-11377 GCA_963574575.1 Galagoides demidoff | reverse complement strand
GCTGACTTTCAGAACACAGTGGCTAGTTATTTTCAAAAGCCCAAGGCAGAGAATGGTTTGGAGACAACTGTTCCAGCCTCTCCATTACTCCATCAGGAAAAGGTCAGGAAGATAGAAGCTCAAAGTCTTGTCTTGCTGTGAAAAAAGCTCACTTATGAACTCTGAAGGGGCATTTCCATTTCTTTTTTTTTTTTGAGACGGAGCTTCAAGCTATCCCCCTGGGTAGAGTGCCATGGCATCATAGCTCATAGCAACCTCCACCAACTCCTGGGCTCAAGCGAGTCTCCTGCCTCTGCCTCCCAAGTAGCTGGGACCACAGGCGCCCGCCACAACGCCCGGCCATTTTTTGGTTGCAGCCATCATTGTTGTTTGGCAGGCCTAGGCTGGGGATTCGAACCCGCCACCTGAGGTGTACGTGGCTGGCGCCTAGCCGATTGAGCCACAGGCGCTGAGCCGGTTTTTTCATTTTTAATAGAGACAGGGTCTCAATCTTGCTCAGGCAGGTTTCAAACTCCTGAGCTCAAGCAATCTACCTGCCTCGGCCTCTCACCCTAAGGTTATAGGCGTGAGCCACTGTGCCCAGCATAAATATTTCTAAATATTATTGATCCTGCTTTCATTTGCAGTGACAAAAATCATTTTAACTCTATTTCGAAAACAGCAATTTTTGAACCCGCCACCTCCAGCATATGGGGCCAGTGCCCTAACCCTTTGAGCCATACGCACCGCCTTTTTTTTTTTTCCCCAGTTTTTGGCCGGGGCTGGGTGTGAACCCACTAAAAACAGCAATTTTTACATACCTTGGTGGGACCACTTAAAAATGTCTTCAAAGGTATTTTACATTTAAATGGTAAAAATTCACTTTCCCATTAAAACCAGCACAAAAATCTTAGATAAACATAATACAGCTAGAAATAGTTAGCTGTATCATTTTATTTTATTTTATTTTTTGAGATAGATCCTCAAGCTATCCCCTTGGGTGGAGTCCTGTGGTATCACAGCTCACTGCAACCTCCAACTCCTGGGCTCAAGTGAGTCTCCTCCCTCAGCCTCCCAAGTAGCTGAGACCATAGGCACCCACCACAATGCCCGGCTGCTTTCTGGTTGCAGCCGTCATTGCTTTGCCAGGCTTGGGCTGGATTCGAACCCACCACCTTAGGTGTATGTGGCTGGCGCCTTAGCCACTTGAGCCACAGGCACCAAGCCAGCTGTATCATTTTAAATGTTTCCTCTCCCTTTTAACTTTGAATCCCAACAAATACAGTAGAAGTTCTGTTAAGCTGACCATCCAAGGGACTGTAACAAACTGGTCAACATAAAGAGTAAGCCAACTAAACTGATACGTACATGTGGTGTATACGTGTGGTCTATGATAATTAGGTCAACTTAAAGAAGTGGCCAGTGTAGGGAGCTGGTCAACTATGAGGGTTCTACTGTATATTCAAATACATAATTCTCAATCAGCAATAAGCAAGATTCTATCCTTTCAACATTCTTCAGTGAATATTGAAGATATAAGGCTTGTTTCTATTCCCTGCACTCAAATTACCCACTCTGACACCCTTCAAAAACAAAGCCAGAATAACTTTTAAGAAGGAAGTCAGAATAATCTTTCCAAAACACGAATTCAAATTATTTTAAGAGGTATCTGCTTTGAGACCTTTTAGTGACTGCCACTTCTTTGGCAGGATTTAAGGCAGTGGTTCTTAACGTTCTTAATGCCACGACCCCTTAATAAAGTTCCTGTTGGTCGAGACCCACAGGTTGAGAACCACTGATCTAAGCCCTTTCTGCAATTGGTCATTTAAGTTTGACTTTGAGTCACACCACCCCTACATAGGACCACTCACCCCACACATAATGAATTAGTTATGTGAACATGCAAGAATATTCGATAGCTCCTCACTCCCACTCAATTATTTTGCTTGAAATGTCTATCCTCAATTAGTGAAATTGAAAACAAAAAATCAGTCAGAAAATTAATGAAACAAAGAGTTGGTTTTTTGAAAATATAAATAAAATAGACAAACCTTTGGCCGAACTAACTAGAAATAGAAAAGTAAAATCTCTAGTAACCTCCATCAGAAATGATAAGGGAGAAAAAACAGAGATATAAGAGATTACCTCTGAATACAAGACACTCAATGCTCAGAAATTTGACAATGTGAAGGAAATGGACCAATATTTGGAATCATACCTTCTCCCTAGACTTAGCCAGGAAGAAACAGATCTCCTGAACAGACCAATTCAAGCACTTGAAGACACAGTAAAAAATTTCCCAACAAAAAAATGCCCCAGTGCAGATGGCTTCACATCAGAATTCTATCAAACCTTCAAAGAAGAGCTTATTCCCATATTGCAGAAATTATTGCAAAAAAACTGAGGAGGAAGGAATCTTCCCCCAACACGTTCTACAAAGTAACACCTGGTTTTGGTATCTCACCATGATACCAAAACCAGGAAAAGATCCAATAAAAAGGAGAGCTTCAGACCAATTTCACTAAGGAATATAGATGCAAAAATTCTCAACAAAATCCTAACCAATAGATTATAGCCTATCATCAAAAAAGCCATACATCAGGATCAAGTAGGTTTCATCCCAGGGATGCAAGGCTGGTGTAACATACCCAAGTCCATAAATGTAAGTCATCATATCAACAGAAGCAAAAACAAAGACCATATGATCCTCTCAATAGATGCAGAAAAAGCATTGGATAAAATCCAGCATCCTCTTCTAATTAGAACACTGAAGAGTATAGGCAAAGGTGGCCCATTTCCTTTTTTTCTTTTCCTTTTTTCTTTCTTTTGAGACAGAGTCTCAAGCTATCACCCTAGGTAGAGTGCCATGGTGTCACAGCTCATAGCAACCTCAAACTGTTGGGCAGAAGCGATTCTCTTGCCTCAGCCTCCCAAGCAGCCGGGACTACAGGCACCCTCCATAATGCCTGGCTATTTTTCTTGTTGCAGTTGTCATTGTCATTTTAGCTGGCCCAGGCTGGGTTCGAATGCGCCAGCCTCGGTGTATATTGCTGGTGCCCTACCCACCGAGCTGCGGGTGCTGTCCAGGTGGCACATTTCTTAAACTGATCAAAGCTATCTAAGACAAATCCATAGCTAATATTTTACTGAATGGTGTAAAACTGAAAGCTTTTCCACTTAGAACTAAAATTAGACAAGGTTGTCCTCTATGGCCACTACAATTCAACATAGCGCTGTAAGTTCTAGCCAATATAATCAGGCAAGAGAAGGAAATAAAGGGCATCCAAATGGGAGCAGAGGAGGTCAAACTCTCCCTCTTTGCTGAGGATATGATCTTATACTTAAGAGAACCCCAAAAACTCAACCACAAAGAGTCCTGGAAATCATCAAAAAAATACAATAATGTGGCTTGGCACCTGTGGCTCAAGCGGCTAAGACACCAGCCATATATACCTGAGCTGGTGGGTTCACATCCAACCAGGGCCTGCCAAACAATGATGGCTGCAAACAAACAAACAAAAAATAGCCAGGCTTTGTGGTGGGCGTCTGTAATCCTGGCTACTTGGGAGGTGGAGGCAGGAGAATCACTTAAGCCCAGGAGTTGGGGTTGCTATAAGCTGTGATGCCATGGCACTCTGCCCAGGGTGACAGCTTGAGGCTCTATCTCTAAATAAATAAATAAAATAAAATAATGTCTCAGGATATAAAAATCAGTGTGCACAAGTCATTAGCCTTTGTATATGCCAATAACAGCCAACATGAGAAGCTAATTAAAGACATAACCCCATTCACCACAGCTGTGAAGGAAACAAAATACCTAGAAATAGACCTAACAAAAGAGGTAAAGGACCTCTTATAGAGAAAATTATGAAACCCTAAGAAATAGCAGGAGGCCCCCTTGGTTCAGTGGATAGGGCAGCACCCACATACACCAAGACTGGTGGGTTCAAATCTGGCCCGGGTCCACTAAAACAACAATGACAACTGCAGCACCAGCAACAACAACAACAAAAAATAGCCTGGCGTTGTGGCAGACACCTGTAGTCCCAACTACTTGAGAGGCCGAGGCAAGAGAATCACTTAAGCCCAAGAGTTTGAGGTTGCTGTGTTGTTGTACTCTATCCAGGGCAACAGTTTGAGACTCTGTCTCTAAATAAATAAATAAATAGAAACAATAAATAAATAAAGCAATAGATCTGGAATATCTCATACTAAAAACAAAAGAAAGAAAGAAATGAAATAGCAGAGGATATTAACTAACAGAAGAACATACAATGCTCATAGCTAGGAAGAATCAACATTGTTAAAATGTCTATACTTCCCAAAGCAATCTACAGATTCAATGCCATCCCTATTAAAATACCAATATCATATTTTCAAGACTTGGAAAAAAATAATTCTTTGTCTTGTATGAAACAAGTAAAATCCCCGTATAGCGAAGGCAGTTCTTAGCAATAAAAATAAAGCTGGGTGCATCAGCATACCAGTCTTTAAGCTGCATTACAAGGCTATAGTGGTCAAAACAGCATGGTAATGGCACAAACATAAAGATATAGACATTTGGAATCAAATAGAAAACTAGGAAATGAAACGAACATCTTACAGCCACCTAATCCATTGATAAGCCAAAAAAGAACATACACTGGGGAAAGAATCCCTATTCAATAAATGGTGCTGGGAGAATTGGATATCCACACGTAAAACAATGAACCTGGACCCACACCTTTCTCCAGTCAGCAAAATTGATTCAAGATGGATAAAAGACCTAAATTTAACGCATGAAACGATAAAATCCTCAAAGAAAGTGTAGAAAAAACCCCTGAAGATATTGGTCTGTGAAAAGACTTTATGAAGACTTCCATGGCAAATGCAACAACAACAAAAATAAACAAATGGGACTTAATTAAACTGAAAGGCTTCTGTACAGTTAAGGAGACAACAACCAAAGCAAATAGACAACCTACACAATGGGAAAGGATATTTGCATATTTTGAAACAGAGAAAAGCTTGATAACTAGGATCTATAGAGAACTCAAATTAATCCACAGGAAAAAGCCAACAATCCCATCTATCAATATGCAAGAGAGAGAGGAATAGAACCTTCTCTAAGGAAGACAGACCAATAGGTAACAAACCTGCGGAAAAAATGCTCATTGTCCCTAATTATTAAAGAAATGCAAATCAAAACCACCCTGAGATATCAAATCCCAGCGAGAATGGTTCACATCACAAAATCTCAAAACTGCATATGCTGGCATGGATGTGGAGAGATGGGAATACTTTTACACTGCTGGTGGGACTGCAAACTAATATAATCTTTTTGGAAGGAATGAGGGCGAACCCTCAAAGAACTCAAGCTAGACTCTCATTTGATCCTGCAATCCCATTACTAGGCATCCACCCAGAAGGAAAAAAATCCTTTTACCCTAAGAACACTTGTACTAGACTGTTTATTGCAGCTCAATTTACAATTGCCAAAATGTGGAAACAGCCTAAATGTCCATCAACCCAGGAATGGACTAATAAGCTGTGGGATATGTACACTATGGAATACTATTCAGCTACTAAAAAAGATGGAGACTTTACATCCTTTGTATTAACCTGGATGGAAGTGGAGCACAGTATTCTTTGTAAAACATCACAAGAATGGAGAAGCAAGAATCCTATGTACTCAATTCTCATATGAGGACAGTTGATGACCTAGGACATGGTGGGAGGTGGGGGAAGGGGACAGCAGAGAGAAGAATGGAGGGGAGTGGGGAAGGGAGGAGCAGAGAGAGGGCAGGAAGGATGGGGGTGGGGGGGTCACAGTGTGTGACACGCCTTTTGGGGGCGGGACACAATTATAAGAGGGACTTTACCTAACAAATGCAATCATGTAACCTGGTTCTTTGTACCCTCAAAGAATCCCCAACTATTAAAAAAAAAATGCCTTTCCTCTATTCTGTATGCATAAAAGACCAATCTAGATGTGCTACCTTCACCTTCTCCCCTGAAAATGCTCAGTAACACTTTACTGTTCTTGTTAAACCCAATTTTGTGTATGTAATGCTGATACTATGTAATACCTTGATTTTAAATACATAGAAATCCTAATTTGAGAAGAACAAAAAGTTCATCTTCATCAAGTTAATCTTTTCTTACAAACATGTTGTTTCTTTCTGAAGATTATAATCTTACCTTTTAATAACAAATTTAATACGATTGCCCACTTGAATGATTTTTTCCAGCCGTGGGATTCCATACCATGAGGGACTTCTGAAAGGAATGTTTTCTGGTAGTCCTTCCACATATAGATCATTAGGATGTGCCTCAAATTTCTGGTAGGGTACAGCCTTGGCTTCAGTGCTCCCCAAGGCTTCAGCTGAACAAAATCAAAGCAATTTAGGAGATTAATTTGTGCTGACATCATATTTTAGTATAATACAAAGCAAGGTACATGTCAATTTCTTCAAAAATGGAAATCCTTTGGAAACATATTTACTAACTTTTGAAATAGACTTAGTAGATGAAAGGCAAGTGTAAATGACTCACAATACATAGATAAATTCTGGTGGACTTCAAGGGCCCTGGCCATGAAGATCTTTATGTCATGTCAGACAATAAGCAATTCAACCTAAATACTAATTTTTCAAGTACCTGAAACAAACTTTTGCTACTGTTTAATGACCATAAATAGTCCTCTTTCACGGTCTGCTGCTCCCTGATTCACTTCAAGCCATTCTTTCATCTGCACTGCAAACACAAGATCACTACCCTTGGCTCGGTGCCTGTGGTTCAAGTGGCTAAGGCACCAGCCACATATACCTGAGCTAGTGGGTTCGAATCCAGCCCGGCCCGCCAAACAATAATGACAGCTGCAACCAAAAAAAAAAAATAGCCAGGCGTTTTGGCAGGTGCCTGTGGTCCCAGCTACTTGGGAGACAGAGGCAGGAGACTCGCTTGAGCCCAGGAGTTGGAGGTTGCTGTGAGTTGTGATGCCATAGCACTCTACCCAGGGGGACAGCTTGAGGCTCTGTCTCAAAAAAAAAAAAAAAAAAGGATCACTGTCCTTTACTGCCTACTTGTAAGCCTGCCACTTTAAAAGAAACAACTCTCCACAAAAAATTCATAGAATGGGAAATAAAAATAGTCAGTAGAAGCTGGTTTAGATTAAATGAGATATAACCAAAGGTAATGCATGAATTGTGTCTGGCTACATATTCGAAGCAAAATTTTTCAGACAAATCAATGAGGAAACTCGACTGATGGATGGAGTATGAGCAGATACCAAAAGAACTGTTAAATCTGGCAGGTGTAATAATGACACTGTTATTGTGTAAGAAAAATGTTAATGCTGTTCACAGATGCACCCTGAAAAGATAAAATCATGTTATGCCTATGATTTGTTTTATAATATTCCTGTAAAGTGAAAAAAAGGAAAAAGGATAAATGGACAAAATATGGAAGAAATGTTAATGAACAGAGAAATCGAGTAGTGGGCACTTTAGTATTCATTATACTATCATGGTACTCTACTTGTGAATAGGTATAATTGAGTATAATAATGACCACAGGTGTTAAAAGAAATATGCCCATAAAAAATGATAGTAGTAAAGCATTAGAGGCTTTCAGAGTCCCACATGGGAGTGGTATTAATTATGATCATCCTTATAAATTTAAAGGGAAAAAACCTGATTTAACAAAATTTCTATGAAATAAAAAAGAATCAACTGTTAGACTTGAAAGAGAAAAGGTAGGCATTAAAGAAAGATGAAGCCAGGCGAGGTGGTTTATGCCTGTAATCCTAGCACTTTGGGAGGCTGAGGCGGGTGGATCCTCAAGAATTCAAGGGCAGCCTGAGCAAGAGTGAGACCCCATCTCTAAAAAATAGCCAAGTGTTGTGGTGGGCACCTGTAGTTCGAGTTACTTGGAAGGCTGAGGCAAGGGGATCACTTAAGCCTAAGAGTTTGAGGTTGCTGTGAGCTATGAGGCCATAGCACTCAACCCCAGGGCACAGAGTAAGACTCTGTCTCTAAGTAAATAAATAAAGAGGAGAGGAGAGGGGAGGAGAGAAGCTGACTGCGTGCTTATCACATGATCAAGGAGGCCCCTCCAGTAACAACCTTCGCCCTCTACAGGCCCCTTATTCTGCTTCTTTCCCAGACCATGTAACACCTTAGATATTAAATTTTAGTTTACTTACTAAGCATACAAGCAAAATGAATGAGGGCAAGGCATTGTCTTCTATACTACCAACTAACAGCACCTGACACACATATGTGCTCATAGGTACCACATGACCGAAAGATTATGTTGTCAGAACTAGTGAGTTATTTCCTCAATAGTTAGGGTTAATAGCTACAGAGAATATAACTAAGCTTTCTCCTCTCCCCTTCAGGAACTTTACAGAAAGCAGCAATATCGCTGGCTTCTCACTCTCTCTACGCAGCTACATTCCTAGACCCATCGAAAGACTTGAACACTGGCTCCATGCCTGTTAAGCTCAGCAGCTAGGGTGCCAACCACATGCACCAGAGCTGGCAGGTTCTAATTCAGCCCAGGTCTGCCAAACAACAATGACAACTACAACCAAAAATTAGCCAGGCATTGTGGTGAGCACCTGTAGTCCCAGATACTTGGGAGGCTGAGGAAAGAGAATCACTTAAGCCCAAGAGTTTGAGGTTGCTGTGAGCTATAACGCCATGGCACTCTATCCCACGGTGACAGTTTCAGACTCTGTCTTATAAATAAATAAATACTTGAACACTAACAGAAAGAGCTGGTCCTTTATTGTTTATAAACAACAATTAGGAAACTCATCACCTATTCTTATTATTAAAAAACAAAATTATTTCCCACTGGCTACTTTTTATTTATGTGAGCAAACTAACTTCTAACTAACTCCTGAGCAGCTTTCTATCAGGAAAAAGTTTCCCTGGCAAGCAAAAAAGAAGCTATTAAGTTTGGCTGATTCTTTCACCACACTCAATTTATAAAACTCAGCAACGTGAGGGAAAACTTTTCATGCATTTACTCATTCTAATATGTCACTTACTCATAATCATAATGACATTATGGTAGCCTCAATTATAAACAATGTTAACCACTTAAATGTCTAAGAAATACGGTTTTAAAAGTGGGAACTGAGTTGGGTGCAGAGGCTCACGTCTGTAATCCTAGCACTTTGGGAGGCTAAGGATGGAAGAGGGCTTAAGGCTAGAAATTCTGGCTCGGTGCCTGTGGCTCAATCGGCTAAGGCGCCAGCCACATACATCTAAGGTGGCGGGTTCGAATCCCCAGCCCGGGCCCGCCAAACAACAATGATAGCTGCAACCAAAAAATGGCCAGGCGTTGTGGCAGGCGCCTGTAGTCCCAACTACTTGGGAGGCTGAGGCAGGAGACTCGCTTGAGCCCAGGAGTTGGAGGTTGCTGTGAGCTGTGATGCCATCGCACTCTGCCCAGGAAGATAGCTTAAGGATCTGTCTCAAAAAAAAAGGCTAGGAATTCTAGGCTAACCTGAATAACATAGCAAGACTGTACAAAAAAACAAAAACAAAAAATGTGCCAGATTTAGAGGCTTAATGTTATAGTCCCAACTACGAGGAGAATGAGATAGTAGGATCACTTGAGCCCAGGAATTTGAGACCAGAATGGGCAACATCATAAAACCTGATTCTTTAGAAAAAGAAAAGAAAAAAAAAGGGCTGGGTGCAGTCTTGATTTACATCAAGACTAACTACATTTACCTTGAGGGACTGTTATTTTTTAAAAGATGGGTCACTGTAATTGGTACAGAGTGAGCAAATGGGAAATGAGGATTAGGTGATATTACAAGAATGGCATGGTGACCAGCTCATCCACATCCCTGTAAATCCACTGAGACCATGCAGTTTACTGCACACACATCAAGAACCCATTACAGGTCATAGAACACAAGAATGACAGGCTCCACTTTGTATTTCTCATCAGACTGATGAAACTGGCTGCTCTGTGAAAATGGCTGTTTCTATAGTGCTACATAGCCATGAAGAATGGTAGGATTTCGGGTATGTTTTAAATATAAAGTCAGCAGACCTTGCTAGATTGGACGTGGGAACGAAGGAGAATAACAAATCAAGGGAAACTCCCAGGTGCTGACCTTGGACAAGTGGGCAGTCTGAGGAAGAAATTATCAAAGAGAAAAGATCAAGAGGGCACCTGTAGCTCAAGTGGCTAAGGTACTGGCCACATACGCCAGAGCTGGCGGGTTCAAATCCAGACCAGGCCTGCCAAACAACAATGACAACTACAACAAAAAAATAGCCAGGTGCTATGGAAGGTGCCTGTACTCCCTGCTACTTGGGAGACTGAAGCAAGAGATTCGCTTAAGCCCAGGAATTGGAGGTTGCTGTGAGCTGTGATGCCACAGCACTCTACCCAGGGCGACAGCTTGAGGCTGCGTCTCAAACATAAATAAATAAATAAATAAAGTTCTCCATGTTTGGGTGGCACCTATGGCTCAAAGGAGTAGGGCGCCAGCTCCATATGCCGGAGGTGGTGGGTTCAAACTCAGCCACGGCCAAAAAAAAAGAAAGATCAAGAATGCTGCCCAGGACCAGGCATGGTGGCTCAGTGGCTTACGTTACTTTATTACTCTGAGAGGCCTACGTGGGAAAATTATTTGTTGTTAAGAGTTTGAAGGCCGGACGCAGTGGCTCTTGCCTATAATCCTCCACTTTGGGAAGCTAAGGTTGCCTGAGCTCACAGGTTTGAAACTAGCCAGAAGTGTGAGACCCTCTCTCTAAAAAATAGCCGGGTATTGTTAGCAGGTGCCTGTATTCCCAGCCACTTGAGAGGCTCAGACAAGAGAATCACTTAAGCCCAAGAGTTTGAAGTTGCTGTGAGCTATGATACCACAGCATTCTACTGAGAGTGGCAAAGTAAGACTCTCTCTCTCAAAAAAAAAAAAAAAAAAAGAGTCTGAGACCAGCCTGAGCAAAATCAAGATCCAGTCTCTACAAAATTTAAAAAAAAAATTAGCCAGGGATGGTGACATGAGCCAGTACCTCTGGCAACTTGAGAGGCGGAGGGAGGAGGATCACTTGAGCTCAGGAGTTTGAGGTTGCAGTGGGTCGCAACCCACAGGAACTATATTAAAGGCTCCTGGCATTGGCTCGGCGCCTGTGGCTCAATCGGCTAAGGCGCCAGCCACGTACACCTAAGGTGGCGGGTTTGAATCCCCAGCCCAGGCCCGCCAAACAACAATGATGGCTGCAACCAAAAAATAGCCGGGCATTGGGGCGGGCGCCTGTGGTCCCAGCTACTTGGGAGGCGGAGGCAGGAGACTCGCTTGAGCCCAGGAGTTGGAGGTTGCTATGAGCTGTGATGCCATGGCACTCTACCCAGGGGGATAGCTTGAGGCTCCGTCTCAAAAAAA
>CAUYQV010144938.1:0-16710 GCA_963574575.1 Galagoides demidoff | reverse complement strand
AAAAATACAACTAAATGTCTTGGATCCTTGTTTTAAACTTTTAAACACCTTCTCTCTCTCTCTCTCTCTCCCTCTCTCTCTCATATATATGTACCAAAGAGCACTGGATTGATAATTTGCTGAGATTATTTTAATTTTATTTAGTGGTTATCACTTTTGACAAATAATTTACATCTCTGATTCCAGTTTTCTACCCTAGAAAATATGTGCCCCAGTGGTTGTGCAGAGGGTAAAGTACCAGGATAATGAGTTAAGACAGCACCTCACTGCTTGGGAAAGCTTCAAAAATTAGTGCTTGAAGCAAAATATCCATACTGCAGTGTACTAGAACATCACATAGGCCAGTGGGGGTAACTCAGGCCTGTAATCCTAGCACTCAAGGAGGTCTAGGCAGGTGGATAGCTTGAGCTCAGAAGTTCGAGACCAGCTTGAGCAAGAAAGAGACCTAGTCTCCATTAAAAATAGAAAAACTAGCAGTATGCAGTGATGGGGGCCTGCAGTCCCAGCTACTCATGAGGCTGAGGCAAGAGAATCGCATGAGCTTAGTAGTTTGAGGTTGTTGTGAGCTATAACTGTATGGTATTCTCCCCGGGACAATAGAGTAAGACTCTGTCTCAAAAAAAAAAAAAAAAAAAGAAAGAAAGAAAGAAAGAAAAAAAAGTAGAACATATAGTCCATATGGAAATAGAAAATACATAAATAACTAAAGTTTATTTATATACCACATATGTATTGTAAAAGTAGCATTGCAAACATTTTATTTAATGTTCAAGTATCGTAGTAAAGGAAAGATAGTTTGCATCAGTGTTACTGTGAATTTGTGTGATGAAGTGATGTTCTCACACACTTTTGTAGAGGTTAACTTGGCTCTAGATCTTTTGATTTTTCACTCCAAACATTTTTTGCTAGCTTGTTGTGTTAAAGGATAAATGAGTTTTGTTATTTAGTTATATACGTTTTCCCATTCTTTAAAAAAATGAAAAAAAAACATAGAATGCAGAAAATTTTTTTACCATTCACGGTGAAATAATAGCATGCCTTATAGTACATTTATTCTGCAATTTCCTGCCCAACAATTGGTTCCTAGTTGGTGATCAATAAATACTTGGATATTGTTAGTTGGTTTAAAAGTAAAAGGAGAATAAAACATGCATTTTGTGGTTTTCTTCTTTCTGTTTACTAACAAAAAAAGAAAGGCATTAGCAAGTAAAATCTTACCTGAATTCTAAATTCTCCTAGTTAAATGAGTTGCTCTGACTACCCCCCTTACATAGTTTCAGCCTTTTTCTTATGACTAAAACAAATTACTGGAACTATACATTTGCCTAATCAAAATGTAAGCAGTTTGTGTGGCAAGATGTGGGTAATATGCAAAAGATACGATGTTGTTATGTTGTTAAGAAGCATGAGGATATGTTTGTGGGTTGAACTTTTCATTTACCTTACTTTGTCACAAAAGTGATGTGACAACCCCTAAAACAAAGTAAGAAAAAGGAGACAGCATTCATTATTACTGCATGATAAGAATGCAAAGGAAAACCTAATGAGAAGCTGGGGTAAAGAAATGCCTTCTGGTCCTGAATGTGGTATTAGTTTCCTATGTGTGGTAATGATTATAATAAACTACTATTTTTTCCTCTCACTATGCTGACAGGAGCATTGCAGAAAAATATAACTTTCTGCTTCTAATCTGCAATGTTTCTTAGAACTAATATCCAAAAATATTCATAGTTAACATGGAAATAAGTTACATGAGAAAGAGGGAAGACGAAAGTGTTTTTGTAATAGTGCAAAGATTATTTTTTCATACGTTGAATTATTAATGTAAATAATTATAGGGGTTGAGAGGAATAGGATTATAAAGGAAGAGATTAATGAGGTTAAATTATGCCTTATTTTATCTGATGTAACTTAAAGATGTTATATATCTTAAAAAAAAAAATAAGACCTAATAGTTATTACATTATATATATAGATTAAAAATCTCAAAAAAAAATTCATGAGCTAGAACTAGTCAAGTTCATGATAATTAAGGTGTTAATCACACCTAAGTGGTCAGGGTTCTGCCCTGGGGGAAGGGTCCTTTAAGATCTGAGGAAATGGAAGCAATTGACTGGGAAAATGAGAGTAAAAGCCGGGAGAGATGAAGAGACAGGGCACAAAGGACAGAGTTTTCAGGAGTGAACACAGGGGTCCACCACCAGCTCCTGGGGCTCAGTGAGTGGCCCGGAGTGCTTGTTCCACCAGCTTTTATTGAAGACTATTTTTTTATTTAAGTGATGGGGTAAGCTGAAGAAGGGAACAACACATCATAGTTTCTCTGAGTAAGCATGTTCTTAGTCTATCTATAATCATTAAGTTTAAGGGTCTGGGCAGCCTTGAGAAATCCAGAACCTGAGTCTGTGTGGGGGCAGGCCTCTGTCTGTGGTCACACACACAGATCCCCTGGGGGAGGTTAGACCTCTCTAGTTTCTCTATGGCACAGATGAAATGGCATCCGTTCTCTGAAGAATTGGTGGGAAAAAGGAATCTTCTCCTTATCTCCAAGCAGAGGCGTTTCCCTCTGTGGTTAGGGTACGTGCCCTGTTGCCCCTATCTCAGGGCTTGAGCGGTTTCCTTGATCTCTGCCCTGACCATTATACAAATCCCCACAGGGATATTTGCTTTGGCTGTTGACTAGGCAGGAGTGGGCACAGTTAATGTTCCTTCTCAGGACTTGTGTGCAACTTCGGCTATGGCCATTGATCTTTAAAGTGCTTACAGACCCACAGGGGTGTGTGTAAGCTGTATCTCTTATAGGCCAGACTTTCAAAAAAAGCAGAAACTGCTCAGACAAGTAATTCAACTGTTATTTTAAAAGTAAGCTAGCTGAACTGTTTTCATTCTACCTTGCCCAGCTTACTTCTCTGTTTTTCCCCTTTTCTGGGGTGTTTTCCCTTGCCAAGAATAATGGGGTCTTCTGTCCTCATCCTCCCTGAAAGCAGTGGAGTTTGATTTCCATATCTGTGTATGTGCACATGCTAGCCCTGTTCTTTAAAAGTTAAAGCATGCTCACAATTGATGAACTTTCAACTGATAGAATATTCACCATGATAACTTGCATGTTTCCGTCTGATCATTCCCATATCCTTGCAATCATTTGCATGCCGTGCTTTCTTGCACCTTTGCTTTACTTCATCTGAATACCTTAAATAATCAGTGTAAGATTTACAATGGATTATCTGGAATTGAAAAATGGAATTGAAACATGATAATTTAGTCCAAAATACATGGGACAAAAACGATTCTTAACTTCAATATCAGACACTGCTACTATTTAACATTCACTTGTCATTTAAAAATTTCAGAACCCTAAGTTTATTAATAGTGTCTCCCACATATAACTCACTGCTGAGTGGTAAACTCTGATATGTCTAAGTCAATTATAGTGGCTGCATCCAGTGTAAGGTTGATTAATGTTTAACAATCATCTGTGCAGAGTAAGAGAGAGATACAGAAACAGAGAGATGAATAAAAACTTTGATTGTTAGGTCTCTTATGTGTTTGCTGTAAATTCTCCCACATGGAATATTCTAAGGTTTAAGATGATGCCACTGAATAAGGAGTTAGAAACTGGTGTCCATAATCAGTTTTCATGAACTGGTTCAAGCCCAAATCAGCTGGCCCATCTTTCATGACAAAACCTGTTTCTCACAGAACTTGGTTTTTATTTAGACATGTTTTCCAACCCCAGCTAATGAAATATGAAAGAAGATTTCCCTGAACAACCCTACAGTCCCATTTACCTTCCCAGAAATATAATAAATGAACTGTTTAATATGTATACATCTAGACCATTACAAAGATAGGCCGAAGATAGATGGACTTGTGTTGCAAACCAGCATGGAGAAGGGGAACAAACCAGAATGGAACTGGTGGAGACTGAGAAAAATACAGCACAAGAGAAGACATAGAGATGAAAGATGGGATTGGGAGGTCTGAGTGAGGTGATGGCTGCAGCCAGCCCCAAAGCACAAAATAAGCTTTGTTTTATAATCTCTGTACAGGATTATCTAGGGAAGCAGTTTTCAACCTGTGGGTAATGATTCTTTTGTAACAATGAAAATACACCCTGCACATCAGATATTTACATTAAGATTCATAACAGTAGCAAAATTACAGTTATGAAGTAGCAATGAAAATAATTTTATGATTGGGGGTCACCACAACATGAGGAACTGTATTAAAGGGTCGCAGCATTAGGAGGTATTAGAAAGGCTGAGAACCACTGGTCTTGGTGGAAGTAGCATAGACAATATGGGAAAGTGGCATAAACAAAAGGCATATTTGGGGGCTTACAGTATGATAAGCAAATGTAAATAACTTGAATAAAGACCGATCATCTTGTTAACAGTTTCTACTCAGTTTTGTTAACATATGACAAGGTATATCATATGGATCCTCTAGAGGATCCTATCAGAGGATCTCTGTATAGTTAACTGAACAAAGAAAGACCTACATGACTGTTGGCAGAGGAAGCATGAAGAAAGGAATATGTTAGTTTTAAGAATGGAGAAGTAGCAATTGGGGGTTCATTCCCTGAATGTTCCCCAGTCTGTGTGCCACCTCACAGCCAGTTCTCCACAGATTTGCATTTAAAACATGCATATTCACAATCCTGTGAGTTTCCTGGGATCTATTCAATGGGGAATTACTCATATTTTCCTAGGAACCTAATTTTTCAAATTAAGACTACATCTTGAATATTGGAGACTTTTCTATAGCTGACATTCTAATGTTAAAAATTGTATATTTAAAAATTTTTGTGACTCTGAATACTTTATTTTTATTGCCTGTAAGTCTTCATTTACTTACCTTTTTTAAAAAAATGAAATGTACATTTTTATTTCTGTTTTCTATTGAATTGCTTCATGTCCCCTTTTGCTGTTGTCATAAGCACTTTTGTTATGTAAATTATATAAGTCCCCTGGTATATACAACATACACTTTTGTGCAGTTCATCATTTTTTAAAAAGTGTGTGGGAGTTAAATGTAGATATTCATTTCTTCTCAGGTGTCAGGCTTTTGGAAAAGTACTAATGTGAAAATTCTTTGACTAAAAAAGTAAAAATGACTTATACTCTAGTTCTTTTAAAAATGTTTATAGGTGCAGGATTGGAATAATTGCCACCAATAAACACCATTCTTCCCCCATGGTCTTTCCTCACAGAGAAGGAATAGGAAGAAGTTGAGCTATGCAATATCTCTTGAGTTTGTGCTTGTTTTGTTCCATCTTGAGTTGTCCTTTGTGTCAAACAGGTATGTGACATTGGCTGTATCAAATTGGCTGTGATATAATGTTATTTTCTATTCAAACACTTAGCATAAAGAGGCATATAGAATAGTACAGAGGAGGTTGGAGACCTTGAAAACAAATTTCCTCTTTTTCATAGTTTTGCATCGCAATCCTGACTTGTAATTTAGATTGACACTCCCCGTAATGATTGTTTGATCCATGGGAAGGCAATCTCGAAACACATTTTCTCCTGTCTATGTAAACACATTCTCATTGCCATCTCACCCGCTTAGTCAGCACACCCCATTTATTCTTAGTATTAGAGCTTGGGAGGGAGCCTAAAACCCACTCTGTGAACCTCAGGCTGACTTTGTGCTTTTACTCCAAATTAAGCTTCCACATCTACTTTTTGCACAAAGGAATAATCGGCTATGGCTGCTGCTTCTCCAATAACAATGTCATGGTTATAATAAAATTTCTACCTTCCTTTGCCTTCAGCTGTCCTCACTGTTTGTGTATATTGGTTCTTTTTCAGTTGTTTACACAAAGTACTATTTCCATGTAATGCCTTTGAATCAGATTGGAGTTTTAACTTCTCAAATTGTCTCTCAGTTCTTCTTCCTAACACATTTGCTTAAAAACAAGGAATAGGAAAAGAAACTTCTGTGACTATCTAGATACTTTTCCTTACCTACTTTTGGCTTATAGTAAAAATGTGTGCAGTGAAAATTGACATAAACATATGAATAAGAATGTACATTTCAAAATTGTGTGTAACTCTTTTGCCCTCTATGAGCACAACGCACCACTTTAATCTAGTTTATTACAGGTTTGAATGTTTCTTCTTATATAATGAATTAATGTGATAAAATAATTTACACTGTAATGGTTATAATATGTAAATGCATCTTTTTATTAATAATGCAATGGCTAGGGCATGTAGGTTCTCTTGAATCAACTCTCGTCTGTGTTATAATAAACTCTGAGCTCTGCATTAAACATTCTTTGACCTACCTTAGTTTACCTGTGCTTCTACTTTCATTTTAAATAAAAATCTCAAACAGACCTCTTGACTGATCCAGTATTTTTCCATTTATTCTGTGTTCTTGCGACATTCTGAATCAGTACCATGGGTACAGTCAATACAATATACTATTTTTTGAACACCTGCTCTTGCCAGATATACCTCTAGTCACTGGGTCACAGATATAACTAGGCAAATAGTGAAAAACTTACATTACTTGATGCTATATTTCTCTCCATATTTTTTTTGGTTTAGTTTTTATAACCTAAAAATTTAATTTTCATCTGTAGGAATATTCATCTCCATCAGGAACTCCTATGAATGCCCATTCTTCTTAAACATTAATAAAGGCATCTGAAAAAGCACCAGGGATATTGGGTTCCTAAAGGCAGGTACAGTCTATTTTTCTTACATTTCTTATACTTAGCACAATGCTTACTACATAGGTAAACTTTCAATAAATGTTAATGTAAGTGAATTAACATATATTTGTGTCTATGCCACAAGTGCACCCTTCCTTGCCCACATTAAACAAAAAAAACATCAATTTTATAGATCTTTGTAAGAACGTCGTTGGAGATCTTTTAAGTCAAACCTCGGAGGGTTTACAGAAGGAAAAAATTGATCAAGCAAATATAAATCAACAGGTTTGTAAGGATGAGTTAGGTGGATGTTGTGAAGAGAAAGAGCAAAACCTGAATAAAGTCAGTAGGCAGAGAGGTGGTACAAAAGAATCAAGAACACAGCAAACTGAAATAACTGGCTAATCGATATTTTGATTGTTCTCCAAAACTAGGAGGAAAACAATGTTCATATTCACCAACATAACGAACAAATCTTTTGAGAATTAAATTCATGGGAATCATAAATGTTAATTCTGTTAATACTGGCATGGTTCTCAACAATCTCATTTTTATTCCCAAGTTCATGTTTACTCAAAAGACATCAAAGGGAATAGAGAGAGGAATTATTTGAAGATACTTCATTAAAATATGGTGTTTATATTCAACGTTTCCATCAGAGTAGAAGGATATTTTTCCATAAGGAAGCCAACCTTTGTTTCTCCAGCTCACCATTACTCCACATCACCACATAATGCTAACTCTAGATACAAACATGAGATGACATGCTAGGTAGAGTGAGAAGTGACTAGAGAAAAAGTGGAAGAAATAGAAAAGTTAAAGCTCTTTTCCATTTCCAGCAGCAGAAAGAAGTGGGCCCCACTGATGGCTTCTTTCATTTAATTATTTTCTTTCTCTGCTCTGCAATAGAACATGCACTTTGGTTTGGCTTTAATTATATCCCCTTAATGTGAGTACTAAGTATAAAACATATTTGTGACAATGGTTCAAGTGAAGACTTTCACAAAATTTTCATTCCACCTTTAGCACTGAAAAGTAATTCATGTTCTAAATGTGCCATTAGAGGGTCAGGCATGGTGGCTCATTCCTGTATCCCAGCACTCGGGAAGGCCAAGGCAGGTGGCACCCTTGAGCTCAGGAGTTGAACACTAGCCCGAGCAAGAGCAAGACCCTGTCTCTACTAAAAATAGAAAAGTGTGCACTCTGGGAGGCCCAGGCAAGTGGATTACCTGAACTCACAGTTTTGAGACCAGCCTGAACCACACTGAGACCCTACATCTAAAAAGAGCCAGGCGTTGTGGTGGGTAACTGTAGTCCCAGCTACTTGGGAGGCTGAGGCAAGAGAATTGCTTAAGCCCAAGAGTTTGAGGTTGCTGTGAGCTATGATGCCACAGAGAATGACTGTCTCAAAAAAAAAAAAAAATGAATAAAATAAAATAAATAAAAATAGAAAAACTAGAAGCAGCGCCTGTGGCTCAAAGGAGTAAGGTACTGGCCCCATATACTGAGGTGATGGGTTCAAACCCAGCCCTGGTCAAAATAAATAAATAAATAAATAAATAAATAAACCTGCAAAAAAAAAAATAGAAAAACTAGTCAGGCATGGTGGCAGGGAAATAGCTGGGCATATTGGTGTCACCTGGGACTACTCAGGAGGCTGAGGCAAGAGGATAGATTCCTTGAGCCCAGGAATTTGAGGTTGCTATGAGCTATGATGCCGTGTCAGTCTACCCAGGGTGAGATGCTATCTCCAAACAAAAATGAAATAAATAAAAAATAAAAATAAATGTCTCCACTAGGCTATGTAGACCCCTGTGGTACGGACTTTGAAAAGAAAAGGAAAGAAACTTGCTGGTATGGGTGTATGTACTAGGCAATCTTGGAATGTCTATGGAAAAAAAAATCTTTGTACTAACGTTACTAGTACAATCTTATTTACCAGAGGAAGAATATGCATGCAAATATATCAGATGTCTAGAATGTAGGTCTAACTATATATAGCAAACAAAATTTCTCTTTAATTTCCTATGTTTAGGAAAGCTAACAGTCATCTTAGATATCAGATATTTCATTTCTACCTTTCCTTAAAGGAGACCATAGTGGATAAATCTGGGAAAATATTGTTAAAACATTAATTTCTTAAAATTCAAAGTATGTAGATATAAAGTAGAAAACTAGAGAGTGTCACATTAGACAAAGAAGTGATTGAAATGAATTCAGATGCTTTAATTCTAGATTGAAAAATATCAGCCAAACATGAAATGATCCTAATTTAAATTATTGAGTTATCTAAATGACGTGTTAGGCAAAATATGTAATGTGTTTGATCCTCAACTAATTTAATTTACAGAAAAAATAAAGCACTTGAACAAGATGATCTCACAGGTGTCTTTCAGCTCTAAGGTTCCAGTGTGCATGACATCTACCACCTCTTACCACCTGTAGGTCAGGGGTATGTGTATCTGCATGATGGAGTCACTTTGTTGGAAATTTTGATAATCACGGAGGGTAAGCATGTGTGTGGGCAGGGAGTATATGAGAAATCTCTGCACCTTCCTCTCAATTTTGCTGTGAACCTGAAATTGCTTTTTAAAAAAATCTTTTAAAAAATCGAACACTTTTTGAATATTTATTATATACCAGGGACTATCCTAATGCTTTAAATGGATTTTCTCATTTAATCCAATAATGACTCCATGAATGGTCAATGTTAAATGTGTGACCTTCATTAATAAAAGTCACATACACAGGGGAAAAAAAAGAACAAATTTATCAAATATCATACCACTATGATTCCATTCCTGGAAGGGCGTATGAGAGGAAGTAGAAGTGGGACAGAAATAGAGAAAGAGAGAGAGAAAGGGAGGGGGAGAGAGAGATGATAAGATAAAGAGAGAGTAAGAGAGAACCCTAAATAATAATGTTCATGAGGGTCATGTCTAGTGGACAATAGGTAACTTTTACTGTTCTTCATTTTTTGTTTATATATTTATTTATATCCTCTAATGAAGATCTTTATTCTTATACAAATATATTTGGTTTTTATTTAAATTCAAGTCCAATTTGAAAGCTTTGAGGATCTGAGCAAATTAGTCTTATCTGAAAGTTTTATTTACATTCACTAAGACTTTTTAGTCAGTGGGAAATACTCACTTGATTGTGGTTATAGACTGTCAGACAAGGAATACACCTATTATTTTAAGTATCCTTCACATAGACAAACTTTTTTTTTTTAACCTCATGTTTGATTTTAATCCTGCTTTGTTTTTAAAGCGTAATTTGCACCTCTAGAAAAGCTACTTATATCTACTGTAAATTACCCAATATTACTTTATAATATGCTATTTTCTCAGGATTTCAATAAGCCAAAATTCAACCATTTCACTGAAGCTATTTAAAAACTTGAACACATTAGTTTTTTCATTCATATTTCAAATAGTCAACATCTAAATTTCTACTTTGATATTCTCAGATTTTAATTTCTTCAGACAGCTTTCTGCATTTGTTTTTAATGTCAAATAGTCCACAATAATTCCTTCATTTAAATATCAAAGACCCTAAATAAAAATATTTGTTTCACCCATTATAATTGTTTAAGTTCCAGAAAAGGAAACTGATATTAAAGAAAATTCTAATTATGACTACAAACTCTCTGTGAAGAATTTATTGAAAAGCAAAAGTGGTACCTATAATGCTCCTTAAAAAATTAACCAAAGCAATGTCCACAACCAAGAAGGGAATAGATTTTCATATTATCTGCTATTGCTTTTTATAATATCTCTTTAGACCCAGATTGTTGATAGAGAGATGAGTAAAGTATCTATGCTCCAATGTACATTTGAAAGATATGGAGAACTTGTTCATAAGAAGAAACACAGTTCAAGGAAAATAGTGTCAAAAAAGCTACACCTCTTTCTGGCTCTTTATGTATCATTAAAAGCAGGCAGTTCTCTGCTAAAATAAGCAGTTTATCCCACTCTACTTTCGGGCTGTCTACCATCCTGCTCATTAGTACATCGTTTGGAGTGAATTAGAGTCATCATTAATTATTTACTAGTATTTCTTACTTTCTGCAGGCTATCATGTTAGACGTGTGAATTTCATGCAGATGTTAAGACACAGAATTTTATAAGCTATATCCAGGAATTATGATTGAGTAGGTCTGAAGCAGATGGTTAAAGAAAACACTGTGAAGAACAATAGTAGTTCAGAAAGCATGAGATTTGAAACCACAAAATCCCAAATCCACTTAATAACAAGGTGACTTTGACCTAGTTACCTAACTTTTAAATCTTAGATTTAGCATTTTTAAATGGGTATAATGGCAGTGCTTATCTCATCTGGTAGTTATGATGATTAACTAAAAGAATGCATCATGATCACCTAACAAGTTTTTGTCACATAACAGCATAATTGCTTAAAAATGTATTATCTCTACTCTTATTTTTATCTATGAGTAAAGCACATGAATCTTCTATACATTAAAATCCCTTTCATTTACTCTATAAGGTTTGTAATATATTTTGATTTGCTTTGTTTTAAGTTCAAGGTTAAATTCTGATTGAGATAATGATGAATAAATATCAGATTTTACATTATTTTATTCTGCATATTACTCACTTAACTTGGAAATGCTACTATCTAATCTTGCAACGAATTTTATTTTTGAATTGTAGTAAAAGTTTTATACCAGGATAGCACTTCTCTGAGTTTCTTCTATCTCAAAATTGTAATTTTAATTTAGTAAACTAAATAAATAAATAAAGTTGGAAACTGCTGATTATTTGAAAGAGAGTCCTGAGTGGGGGGAAAGAATGTATTAAGCAAACAATAATACAAAAGTAATCTGAAAGACAATAAAAACATACATTTTAAAATAGGAAGCATATAAAAGTAGCACTACATTGAACATAGTGGAGGTCATAAACTTTATCATAAATCAATGACTAACTTTATAACTTTATCTAGTAAAAATATACCTCAAGTGCTAGAGATATAAAGTCTATAAAATGAAGGCAGAATTGCAGCAGATCAGAATGGCAAAGAGAAAAATCATCATCTTGAACCATAACTAGTTATGATTTCTCATTATACAAATGTGCCTTGAATTTCCCCATTACCGAAGGGTTATTACACCCCATAACTATTGACCTCTAGGTCACAAATTAAAACCAATCAGATCTACAACTTCATTTAAATTATAATTCACCTCTCATTTCCTGGAAGAATCTCATCATGGAGATCATAATTGCAAATTGGCCACTATACACTTTAGAAGTACTCCGATTTCTTTTAAATTAAAAAGTAGCATCTAATAGATTTCATCAGCATGATACAGAGTTGTTTATGACAGATTTAAGAAAATTAAGTTTGAGCATGTACTTAGCTATGCTTAAAAATATATAAAGTATATATTTAAATTAGTAGCATGGATGTATTTCAGATGAATAGGAAAACAAAGAGTACAACAGTTAATAGTGCACCTTTATTCACTTTCTGTAGTCTCTTAACTAAAATAAAACAATTACAGTCATGTGTCACCTGATGATAGGGATTGTTCGGATAAATGCTTTGTGAGATAATGTCATTGCTGTACAAACATTATAGATTGCAAATACACAAGCCTAGATTGTATAATCTACTACACACCTAAACTAGATGGTATGGCCTTTAGTCCCAGGCTACAAACCTGTAAAGCATGTTACTGACAGAATATTAAAGGCAATGATACACAGTGGGGAGTACTTGTGTGTATAACATATCTTAAAAGGGTACACTAAAAACACTATAAAAGATAAATATATGCTACATCTTTACAGTATAGCTCCATTATAATGGAACCACCATCATATATGCAGTTTGTTATTGAAGAAAACATTATTATTTGGTGCATAACTGTATACCTACTTTCTATACAAATCTGTCCTTGGCAAAAGGAAAATATAAAAAGTCTAAGATAAGTTTTGTTAACTAATAATAATAAGTGAGGCCTCATTCTGGTCATACTTACAAAATTCTATATGAATATACTTTTGTTAGTAATGATATGCAATTTTCAATTCAAAATAATTACTTAGAACATAGCAAGCACTGTAATCCTAGCACTCTGGGAGGCTGAGGCAGGTGGATTGCCTGAGCCCCGGAGTTCTAGACATGGCCTAAGAAAGAGTGAGACCCTGTCTCATACGAAGAATAGAAAAGCTAGCCAGCCATATGGCTGGTGCCTGTAGTCTCAGATTGTCAGTTGGCTGGGGTAAAAGGATAGTTGAGCCCTGAGTTTGAGGTGGCTGTGAGCTATGACACCAGGGCATTCTACCTAGGGTGACAGAATGAGACTATGCTTCAAAATTAAAAAAAATAATAATCATAGCGTGTAAAGGACAAAAACTCTTATGAATACACTAGAAACATAGTGTCTGATAGAAAATTAAAGACGCCAAATTGGCTCGGCGCCTGTGGCTCAATCGGCTAAGGTGCCAGCCACATACACCTAAGGTGGCGGATTCGAATCCCCAGCCCAGGCCCGCCAAACAACAATGATGGCTGCAACCAAAAAATGGCCGGGCGTTGTGGCGGGTGCCTGTGGTCCCAGCTACTTGGGAGGCTGAGGCAGGATACTAGCTTGAGCCCAGGAGTTGGAGGTTGCTATGAGCTGTGATGCCATGGCACTCTACCCAGGGGGATAGCTTGAGGCTCCGTCTCAAAAAAAAAAAAAATGCCAAATTACTTTAATAGAGTAGAAATAGATATCAAACCTTCAAAGAGGAGCTTATTCCCATACTGCAGAAACTATTCCAAAAAACTGAGGAGGAAGCATTCTTACCCAGCACATTCTACGAAGCAAACCCCACCCTGATACCAAACCAGGAAAGACCCTACCAGAAATAATCTTCCTTAATCCTTAATTATTAGTTAAGATTGTACTAACATAAAAGGGACCTCCCAACCCCCAAACTCCCCATGTTTCATCAGCATCTTTCAAATGTACATTTTAGAGCCCTATGGTTCAGGAGAAAGAACCTGAGTCATCATAAGGATCAATTATCCAGTCATATCTAGAACATAGCTAGGTCTGTGAAAGCTAGAGCCACCTCTATCTCATCAACATCTTGTCTTTAGTAACTTGTATGGTCCTTAGTTAGTAACAGATATTTAATAAATAAATGAAACAATTTAAAGCCCCAGTCTTATACTAAAACTTTATTTTTTAAAATTTTTGGTTGAAAAGTTAAGGTTAGCTCATCAAATACACTGGAAAATATATTCCATGCATGTAAAGATGGCTTATTATTTCTTTCTGAAATGTATTTCACTGCCATAAGTAGAATGCGAGGACATATTTTGAGAGAGAAGAGAAGAGGAGAGAAGAGAAGACAAGAGAAGTGAAGCAGAGGGAGAACATGAAGAATGATGTCTTATCAGATCATGATTGTGTTCTATTTTTGTTTCTGCACAATGTCACTTGACTAAGCATTGTCTGAGTACGGTTGCTCTCACTCCACCAGTAAATCAAAAAAATCAAATTGCATTCTTTTTAAGTATGTTTTGACAGATGAATGATAAGAAACACATGAAAAAATGCTCATTGTCTCTAATTATCAGAGAAATGCAAATCCAAATGCCTTGCAATATTGCTTAACTTCAGTGAGAATAGCCCACATCACAAAGTCCTAAAGCTGTAGATGCTAGTGAGGGTGCAGAGAGAAGGGTACACTTTTACACTGTTGGTGGGATTGCAAACTAATGCAGCTTCTTTGGAAAGAAATGTGGACAATCATCAAAGAACTAAAAGTAGATCTACCATTTGCTCCTGCAATCCCATTACTAGGTATCTACCCAGAAGATAAAAAGTCATTTTATCATAAAAACATAAGCACAGAGTTTATTGCAACTCAGTTCACAATCACTAAGATGTATAGTCAACCCAGATATACATCAACACATGAATGGATTAATAAACCATGGTATATGTCTACCATAAAATACTATTGAGCCATAAAAAGTTGGAGTCTTTATCTTTTGTATTGAACTGGATGGAGCTGAAGAATATTGTACTTAATAAAGTATCACAAGAATTGAAAAGCAAGTATCTGATGTATTCAATTCTAATATGAAGCCAGTAGACAAAAAATACACACCCACAGAAGTAAAAAAAAAGAAAATTAAACTCAAGTGGAGCGGGGAAGGGAGGAGGGCAGGAGGAGGAGAGAAAGGAGAGGAGGAATGCAAATTGATGTGCTCACAACTAATAGGCACGATGTAGGGGTAAATGGCACACCATTTGGGTGAGGGACACAACTAGAACCTGGACTTTACCTAACAAACTCAATCAATGTAACCCAACCATCTGTACTCTTATATTAATCTGATAATGAATAATGAATAAATAATAAATAAACATGTCTTGCAAAAAGGGAAGGGAGTTTAAACATAATTGTTACTAAAGCATTGATTTTACACTATAAGAGGAATGTAGAAACATACAAAATGACAGAATGCAGGCTTCAAATGAGTAAATGCATTAAAACATTATGGAAAGCATCAGCACAGAAGCAAAATTTATGTCAAATAAACTAATGCATAAAAATCCAAGCAAAAATGTAAATATAATGATTATAAAATTCTACCCCTGTCAGAGTTTTGGCCAGTAAGTTATTCCATCATGCTAAACTGGAATATCATGGTTCAAACTCTGGTCAAGGTCTTTTGAATTGAATAATGTCCCTCTCCATTCATCTGTGGCCTTGTGCAAATATTTCAGCCCCTTCGAATTCATTTCCCACACTTATAAAGCAAATCTTTGGTAGATTTCCTGTAATGTCTATTTCATAAATATCTTTATTTAAATTTCTCTATCAAAATCAGCTTATTGGAGATAACACAATACTTGACTTAACACTTACACTATACTTAAAGGGTAGGTCATTTTCCCCCTTCTGAATTCTCATATACATTAAGAAAATTTTATAACAAAGCATTTTTTCATTATCTCCATTAAGACCAAACAAATATATGCATTTCCTTTTTACAAAGGTGAAAGCAGAATGCAAGCAGTTTAGTGACTTGTCCAAGTATACAATGACTAATAAGGCATTAGAATAAGAACTCTGGTATCTGATTCTTATGAAGGTATTATTTCATTCCAACTCATTATTTAATAATTATATCTAGTTCCTGGGTTCCAGTTTTTTAACATACAGTTTAAAGTTGTTTCTCCAGAGAGCTAATTGGACATGCCAAGATCAGTCTGATTCCTATATTTGAGTGACTCTGAACAATAATGCCCTAATAAGCGACATGAAATTGGGAAATATGTCCACTAGCTGGCATTAAAAATTAATTAAGAAGGTAATCTTGCATGTGCATTGAAATGGTTTCGAAATATGACTGCAGATTCTTCAATGCTATTCCCAGCCAATAACGAGTATCTCTGTGAAAATCAGTTGGCCTGATGACTCACATTCTAGGCATAAGTTTAAAAGTTTCTAAACTGACATGAATTCTGAGACTAAGCTGTATGTGCTTCCACCTGGATTTCTTGCTTGGATGATTGTTCTTGTCCATGAGAAATCCAAGGGCACATGCAGTGGACATGTGAAGATGTTCTGACTGATAATTCCACCCTAAGTCCTATCTTAACAGCATGAAAATTCAGATCATGGGTGTGAAGAAATGTCAATGATTCCAGCTTCACTCACCAATTGACTGAAAGTCTATGAGACCCTAACTGAGAATTACCTAGCTAAGCCCAGTCACTTTCAGTATCATGAGGGATTTGGGGGAATATTATGTAGCACGAGATACCTAGAACATACTCATTTCATCCAAAATTATATTTTTATTTTCTCTCACTCATAGGCCCAGACAGACAGTGACTAAGGCTACTCCTCATCTTCCCTCTCAAAAAACTATAGGTTGTGTATAGCTTATATGTTGAGGCAGTAAGAGCTATTACAATTAAGAGTTTACACATTGGCTCGGCGCCTGTGGCTCAATCGGCTAAGGCGCCAGCCACGTACACCTAAGGTGGCGGGTTCGCATCCCCAGCC
>CAUYQV010144937.1:0-19506 GCA_963574575.1 Galagoides demidoff | reverse complement strand
AAAGCAATATCTCTAGTCGGACATCAAGGCTCCCTTCATTCAACCGACTTTCACAGAATACCTACTATACTCCAGGTCCCATGAGTATAGCACAAACCAGTGTAACATTCCTACTCACTCTCTCATCCAAAACAAGGACAGGAGGAAGGGGAATGGCATTTTAGTCTTAAAACAGGCTCAGCGCCTATAGCACAGTGGTTACAGCACCAGCCATATTCACAGAGGGTGATAGGTTCGAACCTGGCCCAGGCCAGCTAAACAACTGCAACAAAAAAAAAAATAGCCAGGTGTTGTGGCAGGCATGTGTAGTCCCAGCTGCTTGAGAGGTTGAAACAAGAGAATCGCTTAAGCATATGAGTTTGAAGTTGCTGTGAGCTGTAATGCCACAGCACTCTACCAAGGGCAACATATTGAGACTGTGTCAAAAAATAAAATAAGGTCTTAAAATAACTGTCTGCTCAGAGTTCTATAACCACGGAAAATACTCTTCAGAAATAAAGGTAAAATAAAGACATATTTAGAGGAAGGAGAACTAAGAAACCTGGTCTCCAGCAATCCTGCTCTAAAAGAAATATTAAAGGAAATTCTTTAGCTGGAAGAAAAATGTGGATGGAACGTCAGGAATGAAAGAAGAGTAACAGAAATAGTAAATACCTGGGTAACGAAAACAGATTACCCTTTCCCTCCTATACTCTTTAAAATATGGGGAACAGTTAATAATAAAAGCTGTAAACGTTACATTGCACTATTACATGTGTAAATTTAAGGGGATATAATACATAAACTAACAAAAACTGAGGAAAATAACAAGCCCTAATGGTAGTACGGTTTCTACATTTCGGCTTAAGTAGTAAAATGTGAAAGCAGACTGTGAAGAGTTCAGTATGTGTGCTATAATCACCACACAAAGTACTAAAAATTTTTTTAGAAAGGCTATCTAAAGAGATACTGTCAAATAAAGCTGGGCACAGTGGTTCACACCTGTAATCCCAGCACTTGGGAGGCCAAGGCGGGCACACTGCCTGAGCTCACAAGTTCAAGACCAACCTGAGCTGGAGCAAGACCTGATCTGTGACAGGTGCCTGTAGTCCCAGCTACTCCGGAGGATAAGGTGAGAAGATCGCTTAAGCCCAAGAGTTTGAGGTTGCTGTGAGCTATGACATCACAGCACTCTACCCAGGATGACAAAGTGAGACTCTGTCTCAAAAAAACTAAGTAAATTCAAATGGAATAATAAAAATAGTCTAACAATAAATAATTAGGTGGGGAAAAAGAAATGGAAGAATGAAAACCAGAGAGCCCAGACACCGACTAAAATGACAGAAATCCAAACGTGATAATTACATTTTTAAGTGTAAATCGTGTAAATACACACATAATAGTTACATTAAGTGTAAACGTCCCATATTGAGAATTCATTAATTCTTGAAGGAGGATTACAATGCTACTTATATCCCATTTTCATATTTGATCCTCTTAATGTCCTCATGATTTGGCAAAAGAAATTTCCTGAGAAATTTGAGGAAGAAATTGCTGTATGGAAACAGTTTTACCCCTCTGCTGTGTCCGCACTGAGAGGTAGAGCCTTCTGTTATTGGAGTGCCTTTTATTTTTCCTTGCATGTCCTACACTGTCTTTTAAAAAGTTTTTTTTAAATTGATAAATTAAAAGTATATATATTATTGTGTACATCATGTTGTTTTGAAGTAGGTGTACGTTTTGAAATGACCCAATCAAGCTAATGAACATTTGCACGACCTCATACACTTATCAATTTTGGGGGGGACACTTAAAATCTACCACAGTGCCTTTGCCTTTCCAATGGACGTGGCAGCTACTTTACTTGGTACACAGATATTCATAACTTTAATAACTTCACTCAAAACTGTACCTTCCAACATTTTCATAAGGAGTTGTCTTTTTAATGTTTCTGACATTCCCTCTCTATTTTCTGATGTGAGGATCATAACTCCAATTTCTTGCTGTTTATATCTCTCCACATTTTTAGCCTTTCTGTAACATTTTTCTCTTACATGCAGCAGCTTCATTATGCTTTGCAAGACAATCTGAAAGTATTTTTTATTAATGTGTTATTCTCATTTATATTTATTGATATACATAAATATAAATGACTAATACATTTGGTCATGATTCTATCAAGTTATTACCTTATGTTTACCACTTATGAAAACCAAATACAACATCTTGAACCAGTAAAAATTTTGGAGACCTACAAAAAGATGCTCACTAACCACATATCCACTTAATTATAGCTCTGCGTGTACAGGTAAGGACAGTGCTTTGCTAGTTCTCCAGACCCGTCAGCATTATACCTAGTAACAGTAACAACGTTCTCATAGTTTTATTGATTTAAAAGATGCCTCAATTTTTTTTTTTTTTGAGACAGAGTCTCACTTTGTCACATTGGGTAGAATGCAGTGGCATCACAGCTCACAGCAACCTCAAACTCTTGGGCTCAAGAGATCCTCCTGCCTTGGCCTCCCGAGTAGCTGAGGCTACAGGTGTGAGCCACCACGCCTCGCCTAAGATACCTCAATTCTGACCTGTAGGGGGAAAACAAAGAAGCCAGGGGAAACTAGATCCCCACATGCAACACTAAGGCAGGTGCGCACGCGTGCACACACACACACACACATACACACATACACACACACACACACACACACCCCTATCTAACCTTCCCAGGCATGTGAAGCACTCACGACTCAATACGTTCATACAGCAGAATTCTTTTAACCTGTGGATTGTGATTCTTTAGTGAACCCCAACCAGCACTACCCTTAAAAACTGAAATAGAATAGATATTACTGGAGTTCACTGAATACAGCAAGGGAAAAAAATCATGAAATTCTGCTTCCACGACATAGGGTATAGTTTGCTAGGGCTGCCAAGGCCAAGTACACAGGTGGGCGGCTTGCATAGAAATTTATTTTCTCACAATCCCGGAGGATGGAAGACCCAGGTCAGGGTGTTGGAAGGTCAGTGTTACCCCACGGCTTTTCTCCTTGACTTATTAGACATCTTACAGCTAAGTGCCTGTTCTGCCTGTTCTTAAGATGTCCATCTTATTGGACATCTTACAGCTCTGAACAGATAATTAAAACATACTTTAATATACTATAAGCTTAAGGGGCCTAACTGTAATACTGTTGTGAAATTTTAGAATTCCTCCAGCTTCTGGGTCTGCAGGGGTACCCATAATACAGCCATGGACAGGAAAGTACTTCTGTGGATGTTTTCACTTAACTACTTATTTAAAAAAACAAAAACATGGGTTTTAGGTCTAGGGTTTGTATATCAGTATAAAAGCTTTCAGTTACATTCCGGGTTATATGCCTATGTTTTCAGAGAACATTATTCAGCATTCCAGTACATGACTTCCTGCTGTGGTTTGAATGCGTCTCCCAAAATTCGTGTGTTGGAAACTTATTCTTCAATGCAGCAGCATCTGGACGTGAGGAGACCTTGAAGAGGTGATTAGGTAATTAGGGCTCAGCTGGATTAATGTCTTTAGTGCAGGAAGGAGTCTGTCCTTGTGAGAGATAATGTTTTCACAACACAGAGAGCTCAGCCCTCTCCTGCTTCTCACTCTCACGGATGGTACAGCACAGGCCCATCGCCAGGTGCTGTGTCACCACTGCAGCTGGAGGAACAGGCACTCAGGCTCATTTCTTTGAGGCACAAAGTTTTAGAATGTCCATTACTTTATACCTGCAGCTTCCAAAGAGCGCAGAAATGAGGACTCTGCAGCCCATTCCCCTCCAGTGTCTCCTCACCCCATGTCACCAGGAGCTCTCAGATCAAGTTCGTCCTTGTACTTGTCACAGCACACGTCATTTTGTTGCTGTGACATCCTGTCCCACCACTGTTGCTGCAGCCCCAGCAGGGTGATGGTAATGGAGACACATGGCGCCCGCCTCTGTAACCAAGGCCTTCACGTCATGCGATGCCCTGTTAAATGATGAATCAGCTTCTTATGTTGCTGAAGCAACTCTAGAGCACTGTGGAGGGTGAAAACTTCTAAATAATTCATTCTAGTATAGTTTACGTTGAGGATAAAGAGATTTAAGGGTCTTTTCTTTCACAGCCTCAAGACTTACTTCTCTCTTCTTTAGGACACATACAGCTAGGTTTGGGCATGCGGGAAGCAGTTACAAAAGTACTTCTCCAGAAATGCATTTTTTTGACTTAAAAGTTATAATTCTGACCAAACTTAACTTTGATAAAACACCACCTCTAACTTAAACTGAATCAAACCATCTAAAATACTGAACAGTGGTGTCCTGGAGATGTACTTATAGGTCATGTTATTATTTAATCTTAAAGGTATGGAAACCACGTAAGCACAAGTTAATTATGATAGAACTATCAATTAGTCTTTTCTACCATTGCATGAAGAAATCAAGCGAACTAATACATGAAAAATAAAAAATAAACATGATTATTTTTACTGTGTGGAATATTTTAATTTTGAAGAGTGATTTGTGAAACAGTATTATTAGTCACATGAAAATTAGAAAAATTTGAAATACAATTTATCTAACTCAGAAAGTATACCTAAAAATAAAAAACACTAAACATTAAATTAGACACATACATATAAGACAGGCAAAGATGATCATCTCAAAAATAGTTTGAGTTATGTACAGAAAAATACTGAATTTCCTAGTGTGAGGCAGAAGCAGTTCCCCAGTTGCTTTGATAAAATCCTTTGAGATTCAGGCATGTGTGAGTATAAGCAAATATTATAATTTAGAATCATACTTGAATTATTATATAGGAAGACTGTTTTTCTCGAAGGTTTTTTAAAAAAAGTTTTCAATTCCTAGCACATCAACCGTTAACCTTGATTTTACCAAGATTAAGCATTGCCTTTAGGTTATCCAGAAAGTACTGAAAATTTCATGGGTCTGGGCCTGGCGTGGTGGCTCACACCTGTAATCCCAGCACTCTGGGAGGCTGAGGTGGGTGGACTGCCTGAGCTCACAGGTTGAGCAAGAGAGACCAGCCTGAGCAAGAGTGAGACTCTCCATCTTTAAAAATAGCCGGGTGTTGTAGCAGGTGCCTATGGTGCCAGCTACTTGGGAGGCTGAGGAAAGAGATTCGCTTGAACCCAAGAGTTTGAGGTTGCTGTGAGCTGTGATGCCACCACACTCTTACCAAGGGTGACAAAGTGAGATTCTGTCTCAAAAACAAAACAAACAAAAAAGACATTTCATAGGACTGTTAAGCTTAAACCAAATTTCACCTTATAATAGTCCAGCATACAATATAATGGCTTAGGGAGTCGACAAAGCTTTATACTGCAATGTGAATCTCCTTTCACAAAATTACATTAAAGAGGATAAATGTCTTAGGATAATGTCCAAACTATCTTTTTAAAAGCTACATGCTTCCAAAGCCGAGTGATGTTTAAAAACAGTAAATAAAAATATCTTATTCATTAAGTAAACATTTACTTATGTCTACTAATATTATACTAAATATGATTCCTCCCCATGAAAATTAAAATGAATACAAAAAAATTACAATTTAGTAAATGATGACATAAATAAATACAGGAAAATAGAGGTGTTCAGTGAGATACCTAGAAAAGGCTTCCCTAGAGAGATCATTATTAAATCAACTAATGACATTTTCCTTGTAGGAATTACACACAAGAAAGAATTAAGTAAGAGATTCGGCCAATATACTTTAAGAGGAAGGCTGCACTGGGGAATTAAGATAAATTTAGAGAAGACAGTAAACCCAACTGACATTAATTTTACATTCAACATAACAGGAAAAATAACATATTATAAACACATACTTGGAGAACAGAAGGGTAGCATAAAGAAAATGCTAATTCATGAAGGTACTTCTTTCATGCCTATATGTAGGATAAACTGTAATAATGGAAACAAAACCAGAAAAACTGGCTTGGCACCTATAGCTCAGCAGTTAAGGCACCAGCCACATAGACCAGTTGGACTGGTGGGCTTGAACCTGGCCCAGGCCTGCTAAACAATGACAACTGCAAAAAAGCTGGACATTGTGGCCAGTGCCTGTGGTCCCAGCTACCTGGGAGGCTGAAGCAAGAGAAGCGCTTAAGCCCAAGAGTTTAAGGTTGCTGTGAGCTGTGATGCCAGGGCGACAGTGAGACTCTGTTGTCAAAAAAAAAAAAAAAAAAAAAGAAAAACCATGGTGCAGTTCCCCAAAGGTGAGGTTATCAAGGTCTGTGTTAATGTGGTTGATGAAGACTTCACACAGCCAGTTAACAGGCTGGGCCACTACAGGAAAATTCCATCACTGGTGCCTCCTTGGAGATGCCAGCAAACATGCCGGCTGGGAGGGCTACAGCACAGGACAGCTCAAGAAGGCCCCATGGCCCTGATGTCAACACAACAGGAATTCTGTTACTTCCACGGGGCACCACTCAACTGTCCCAAACTGAGTAAGAGGAATAAAGTTTCCAACTATTGACCCAAAGTGGATTATCTAGATTTTGAATCCAATTTGATATAATACAGAAAACAAAGTTCAATTATAAATTCAAAAACATATTTTTAAGATATTAGTGTTATACTCTTTCTTATTAACCTTTGTGATTATTATTCTGAAGTGGGAACTAATCCTTATAGGTGAACAGGAATCAAAAGGATTTTGATATCCTTGATGTGCATGAAGTCAAGGCATAATCCAGGCGTCCTCAAACTGCGGCCTGCAGAGGACATTTATCCGGACCGCCGGGTGTTTTTGTTGCTGCTGCCTGTCCTGCTTAGCAGCCGACTTGTCCCGGGGCCCGCAGTCCAGCCCTCCAGCGGTCTGAGGGACAGTGAACTGGCCCCTATTTAAAAAGTCTGAGGACCCCTGCATAATCACTCCTGCTTAGAGACCGCCTGTGCTGAGCACCCACTCGACACAGCAGCTGCCGCCTCACCTGTCTCCCCGCCTCAATTCCCAGTCGTCCCAAATTCAGCCTATTTAATTCTTTCGCCCCTTCTCGTCTCTCAGCTGTTTATAATACAGAATCACTTATGGCTTCTAACATCTTAACACTCACCCTGGACTTACAGAAAAATCAAACAAGTTATACGACTCACATGGTCCTTAAGTGTGAAACCATAATTTGGTCATAAATTACAGCAGGCAGGTAACACATGAAAGTCACCAATTGTCCTGTCACGTCAAGTTTTACCTTTGTTCTGCCAAAAATAGGCCCCGAACCCGCAGAATAACAAAAAAGGGGAAACAAACTAGCAATTAAATTTATTTTGAAGAAAAAAAAAATTAGGAACTATTTTAAATTCCTTAAGGCTATATGACAAAAAATACTAAATGATCAATGATCAATTTGTAAAAGATGACCATTTCTGGGCGGCGCCTGTGGCTCAAGGACTAGGGCACCAGCCCCATAAGCCCAGGGTGGTGGGTTCAAGCCTGACCCTGGACAAAACTGCAAAAAAAAAAAAAAATAGATGACCATCTCCACAAAAAACAAAAAAGAGCTCACACTAACTCTAATGTATTAAATAAATCACAAGTCTTTAAGCCAGACACAGTATGAGCAGGCCACCAGCAGCACACCAGGGGGAAAGAGCCAGGTCTGGGTCTTAATGAAAAGGGACCAAAATGACTCCAGGGATCTCTGCTCTGACTGATGGCATGTTCAGTGTACTGGACAAATGGGAAAGGTGAGAAGCTCACACACGGACACAACCGGCTGGGACGCGACAGTGTGCTGCTTAGTATCCAGAGAGGCAAAGTGACAGACACCGAGGTGTTTTCATCTCAGCCCCTGGGTGGTCCCACCACACTGCCTGTGGAGGGAACGGGGCATCTGGACAGCGTGAATTCCCCGTCAGCGAAAAGAGGACAGGTCTGAAAAAGTCTTTTGAACCTCCAGAAAGCCAGTTGAAAAAAAAGAAAAGTAACAAGAAAGGAAAGCTTTCACCCACAGACCCATGTCCAGGCCACGCAAAGCGTCCAAGGCAGAGCCGACCCGCATTCCCAGACTCATAACCGTGTCACCCCAGAAACCAAGAGGTCCCGGGTCCCCAGGTGGTGCGGAGCCCCGGGCACACTGCCGTCCAGGCCGGACCCGCAGGGCCTCGCCGGTGCCCAGCCGCCCGCATCACGGTCACAGTGTGCGCAGCCGGAGCGGGCAGCGTCGGGGCGGCCCGGCACCGGGGCGCTCCCTCCACGCCGGGGACACTAGCTCTGGCCGGCTCCCAGTTTTGGAGATGAGCGGCCACAACGTGAGATAAACAGGTCACACCCCTCCTCTGTAGATCGACCGGGCCCCGGTGCACGTGTACGGGCGCCGGCACCGCCCTGCAGTCCCCTCGGGCACAGACCGGCCGGGGCCCCTCCGTGCTGCTTGCACCAGGCCCCGCGGCCATGGCCGCCCCCGGGAACCGTCGGGGGAGGCGGCGAGGCCGTGTCGCGGGACCCGCGCGCGGCACCTGCCCTGCTCCCGCCGACTTACCTTGTTGAGGTGCGGCTCCCGCGTCAGCAGGTAGCCGCGCTGCTGCGTGTGGCGGCGGCGGGGGGCTGCGGGCTCCATGGCGGGCGCGGGGCCGGGCGGCGGGGTCGGGCCGGGAGGCGCGGCGCGCGCTGCCCTCGGCTGGTGCTGCTGCGGTGCTGGCGGCGGCGGCGGCCGCGCGGGGAAAAGCCCCACGGTTGGGGGCGGGCGCGGGTGGCGAGAGGGGGTGGACGCGGCGGGAGGGGCCCGCGCGGAGCCGGCGTCCCCGGCCCGGCAGCCGCGAGAAGCGCTGAGTCATGGCCCGAGATCAGCCGAGCCGGCGTGTGCGGAGGAGGAGGAAGAGCCGGCGGTGCAGCTGGCGCCGGGGGCACCCTCGGGTTCAGGGTCACGGCTGTAATCGCCCTGTCTGGGTGGGACCAGCCTAAGTGCGCTGGGCACCCACTGCTGTCCCTGCCCCAAGACCAGGTGGGGAGGCAGGCCAGGTCCCTGACCCCAAAGACCTGGGGGGTAGGGAGGGTAGGCCTGATCCCCCTGACCTCAGAGACCTGGGTGGGTGGGGGAGGCAGGCCAGGTCCCCCTGACCTCAGAGACCTGGGTGAGTGGGAGAGACAGGCCAGGTTCCCCTGACCCCAGAAACCTGGGTAGGTAGGGGAGGCAGGCCGGGTACTGCTGAGTCCAGAGACCAGGTAGGAGGCAGGCCAGGTCCTCCTGACCCCAGAGACCAGGGGGGTAGGGAGGGCAAGCCAAGCCCCCCTGATCCCAGAGACCAGGTTGGATGCAGACCAGATCCCCCTGACCCCAGGTAGAGGGTGGAGTAGGCAGGCCGGGTCCCCTGATCCCAGAGCAGGGAGAGTGGCAGCCCAGATCCCCCTGACCCCAAAGACCCTGGTGAGAAGTCAGGTTCAGATCCCCCTGACCCCAGAGACCAGGTTGTGGGATGCAGGCCACATGTTAGCTTGCCCATCTCGGGAAGGTGGGAAAAGATGGGATGGCTGGTCAGACCTGAAGGGCACTGCACAGAGAAGGACTAGTGCCGGGACCAGGGCTGGTGACATAAGACCCAGGCTGCCTGATGAGACTCAGATTGGTCTCTCCTTTCTGGTTACTCTCTTCAAGCTATTTGGCCACAAAGTGGAGTCTTGCCCAGGCTGGAGAGCAGGACTGGCCAGGCCCCAGGTCTGAGGCTGGAGGGAACCAACCTTGACCCAGAAAGCCCAGCCCCTGGCTGAACTGGGAAAAAGGCTGGAGAGGAGGGAGGCTGGGCTGCCACACCCCATGTTTCTGCAGTTGTTCAGGGCAATTTGATCAGAATGCCTTTAGTAAGAGGCAAGGTGTTAAGGGTGCAGAGATTTCATGAACAGCCCTATTTATCTCGGATAAAACTTTCTGGGAATTCTAGAAACCAGATAGATGTTCAAGAACTGTTGTTCTCCCCAAGCCCTGATGATCATTCCATCTTTCAGGGCTGCAGTTTCTTCTCTAATAAAACAAGAACGTCAAGATAAGTTCTCATCCAGCACTGAAATTTTGTTACTATATTATTGGAATTTATCCTTGGAAGTTCAAAGACTGGAGTAGTCAGAGCACAATTAGCCAGAGGAGGGCCTGACCAAACGCCCTGTAGTAACAACCTAGAGGGTCTGTGCCCCAACCTCCTCTCCAGTTTAGTAGTATGATGAGTTTCTGCCCTCCTCATCTCTGTATTGTGAAGCGTAGTGTTTGGGATTAATCACTTGTTGCTTTTATAGCTCCATAAACTACAGGGACACCTGGTCACTGTGCTGTCTTCACTCCTAGTTATGATCTTTCCTTACCAGAATGATTTGTGCGAGTAATTTTGTTCGTTTCTTTGTTTGTTTTTTGGCCATACTTAACATTCAGAGGTTTCTCTGGGCTAGTCTTAGAATGATCTGGAACTAGTTGGTTTCTTTTCTTTCTTTTTCTTTTTTTGGAGTGGGGTCTTGCCCAGGCGGGAGAGCAGTGGCACACTCAGAGCTCACTGCGGTCTGATCTCCTAGGCTCAAGGGATCCTCCCGCTTCAGCCTTTCAGGTAGCTGGGAGTACAGGAATACGCCACCACTCAGACTATTATTTTTGTTTTTTTGTACAGATCTGCCTTGCTATGTTGTCAGGCTGGTCTTGAACTCCTGGCCTCAGCAATCCTGCTGCCTCCACCTTTCAAAGTGAGCCACTGCTCAGCCTCCCTGTTTTTATAGAGAACAATTTATTAGCATCACAAAGTTCTTTAAAAACATTCCCCCTATTTAATGACACATTTCATTGTAAATTCTATAATGCATAAAAATTAGCTCTACAACATCTACGAAGAAGGTATACTTTATAAAACTCACTCTCAGGAATTCACTCATGTTTAGTGTGAGATGAAAACAGTTTACAAGCAGGCCTGGGAGCCAAACTCAAGATGCTTAAAGAGAAACAAAAAATATTAGTACAGTAGAACCCTGTCATAATGAGGCCCTTACTGCTTCAATTTAGACGTATTACTTGTCTATTCCTATTTCTGAGATGTAATGTTTACAGATAGGAAAGCTGTTGTGAAAATAGAGAGAAACCCAAAAAGTGTGTCAGGCCAGCATTCCCCCAAGCCAGCATTAGGCCGGGAGGACAGTACGGGGCCCGGGCAGGTGAAAGCTCACACCTTCTGACCACATGCTTGCTTCTCGTATGAAGAGAGTTCCAGTCATCATGACAGCAGGATAAGGCCTGGCTGAGGAAGGCAGTGTGTCCATTAACATGTAGTTCCAAGAACACTGAAAAGAATCTGTTTTTCCCCAGAAATGTTAGCTAGAACATTACATTTTTAGTTCTTTTTACTTGTTTGCAAGGTAAGGCGTTATTGCCAAGAATATGTAGGAAAACAAACATAGAAAATATTTTTGTTATAATTTGCATTTTAAGAAGCGACATTCTACATGACTGGTAACTTTAACAGCGGGTGTGGTTCACAAACGATGGGACTACAACTTGTAAGTTTTTGGTACTCAGGTGAGAATTTCATCAGTCAAAAGCATGTATTTCTTGCCCAAGTTAAAATGATTTTGCCACATAATTAGCCTGTACAACATAGATTAAAATATGATTGAAGTAGAGATTCTGACCTAATGTCAGTTGCGATTGTAGGTGCAGAACATGGGGTACAGTCCTCACCACCCTGGCAAGGGCACAGCTGGTGAGAGAAGGCAGGCCAGGAACCAAACGGGATGACCACAGCAAGCCTGCCCACCCCGGGGAATGCTCCAAGGCCGGCCTCCTGGGAAACAACAGAACAGTAACTTTTACTCTGGTCCTGGCTGGCTGCCAATTAAGGGAGTAACGTCCAAGTCTGCCCTGAGTACAGAAACCAGTCTCTCTGCGGAAGGGATGACCGTCTGGGAACCCCCTCCCACCTTCAACCCTCCTGATAAGGGGTAATAAAAGTGCCTCTTGACGCTGTGAAGCTGCACTGGCTCCTGCTCAGAGTCCACTCTGCTCTTTTTCTCCTTTCTCTGCTAATAAAGTCCTTCTCATTCCTGGAATGGTGTCCTCTGCTTCTTAGGGACCCTCCCCCTGACCCAACCCCAGATCCCTTCATAAAATCTCAGGCAAAACCTAATAGCACATATAGCAATTCAAATATTTACTTTCATGAGAAAAAGATGATCTAATAAAAAAGTATCTATATGGGGCGGCTCCTGTGGCTCAAAGGAGTAGGACGCCGGCCCCAAATGCCGGAGGTGGTGGGTGCAAACCCAGCCCGGGTAAAAAACTGCAAAAAAAAAAAAAAAAAAAAGTATATGATGGTGAATTATCCTGTGTTTCTTCACACAAGAAGTCCAATAGTATTACATCTTAAAATATAGTACGTATTTTATATTATAGTACATCTCAACTTGGACCCCAAATTTTTATCAGAAATACTTGATTTGTACTTAGATTTTATAAAATTTACAATTGTAATAGTGGATTCCTATACCCAACTTGTTGCAAATATACTTTAAAGTTCTCCAATAACTACATTGAGCATCAGTTTTATTTTCAAATTAGCCTCCAGCTACTCCGGAGGCTGAGGCAAGAGAATCACCTACACCCAAGAGCTGGAGGTTGTTGTGAGCTGTGACGCCACAGCACTCTACCAAGGGTGACAAAATGAGACTCTGTCTCTAATTAAAAAAAAAAAAAAGAATACATTAGGTTTTACATGCACAGTTAGAGGATGAGGACTTCAGTGTACCTTCAATCCATAAAAAGTATGAATTCTGGATCACACTGACTGGGTTTAAATCTTTGTAGGTCTGTAACTTTAGAAACCTTATTCTCTCTGGGCCATAGTTTCCTGAGTGAAAGATGAGGCTAATAAAAATATCTGCCTTTTAAAGTTGTTGTGGAGATTATTTAATTTTTGTGTATTTTTTTAATAGATAGTGGATTTAGTGGTCACTGACTATATGCCCTTGTCAGACCTGAGGCCAGGTCCTGGAAGAACAGTAGTGAATGATACAGACTCCCTGGCATCTGGAAGTTACATCCCATTGAGACATCAAAAATGCACAAAGCACTTAGAACAGTGCCTATCCCGTAGACAGTGCTCAACAAGTGTTATTCTTTTCCTTCATGGCCCAGGTCATCTTATTTCCCACATATTTACCCCTTAATTCATCAAAAGGTTTATCAAACATTTACTTACAATAAGGTAAGGCTAACAGTGAGGGTGGGTGTGCAAACCTAGGCCTAGGGAGACAGACCACTGACACAAGAAGTGGGTAATTACAAAATCTGAACTGTGCAAGAATTCAGTGTGCACTTCTCAGTAACATGAAGACTAATGGTTTTTTTTCTTTTTTTCTTTTTTGAGATAGAGTCTCACTATGTCACCCTTGGTACAGTGCCTTGGCGTCACAGCTTACAGCAACCTCAAACGCTTGGACTTAAGCAGTTCTCTTGCCTCAGCCTCCCAAGTAGCTGGAACTACAGGTGCCTGCCACAACGCCCAGCTATTTTTTTTTTGTTGTAGTTGCCATTGTTGTTTGGCTGGCCCGGACTGGGTTCAAACCCACCAGCCCCAGTGTACATGGCTGGTGCCCTAGCCACTGAGCTATAGGTACTGAACCTATAATTTCCTTTTTTTTCAGAGGTGGTGTCTTACTATGTTGCCCAAACTCCTGGGCTCAAGCCAGCTTCCCACCTTACCCTCCCAAGTAGTTGGAATTACAGCTTCGTGCCACCAAGTGCCCAGTTCGTGTTGTGTTTTTAAATTGTATCATTTGTATAATACTTGGGATGCTCTGTATTGAAGCACTTGAAAATATTTCTTTTCTTCTTTTTTTTTTTGAGATAGAGTCTCCCTTTGTTGCCCCTGGTTGAGTGCTGTGGAATCATAACTCACAACCTCAAACTCTTGGGCTCAAGCAATTCTCTTTCCTCAGTCCCTTACTTATAGTCCCAAGTAGCTGAGACTATAGGTGCCTGCCACAACGCCCAGCTATTTTTAGAGATGGGGTCTCACTCTGGCTCAGGCTGGTCTCGAACTGGTGAGCTCAGGTGATCCACCCACCTCAGCTTCCCAGAGTGTGGGATTACAGGCCTGAGCCACTGGGCCTGGCCTTGAAAATATTTCTGAATGGTAGAAGTATTTTTTCAGGTGTAAGTACAAGATGGGGTCAGTAACTCTTCATTTACATGTGTATAGCAGACTTGTCCTCACAGAGGATACTCCCAGAAATATTCATCAACTCTGACAGGGAACACACTCACTTAGACAAGTAGGGGCAGGTGTGTGTACTTGTCAACATGGCATTTAGAACTTGGACTCTGGAACTGACTTCCTGGGTCCTGCGCCACCTGACTTGTGGGCCCTCAGCCTGCTCCTCACCTCCCATCTCCTCAGATGATTCCTCCTGACAGCAGAGACAAATGTGAGTATTTGTCAGATGAAAACAAGATCAAATGAATCAGGCACATCTCTGTCTATATACTTCGTCTTAATTAAAAAAAAACAACACTATCCATTACTAAAAGAAATTAAAGTGTTCCAAGCACGTAAATTTTACTGAACAATTTCAGCAAGTATGGGTTTTGGCCTTAGAAAGTAGAATTCAGAGGTAAGTGTGGTGGCTTATGCCTGTAATTCCGGCACTCTGGGAGGCTGAGGCTAGAGGATTGCCTGAGATCAGGAGTTCAAGACCAGCCTGAGCAAGAACGAGACCCTGTCTCTAAAAATATCTGCACGTTGTGGTGGGCACCTATAGTCCCAGTTACTTGGGAGGTTGAGGCAAGAGGATTGCTTGAGCCCAGGAGTTGGAGGTTGCTATGAGCTGTGATGCCACAGCACTCTACCCAGGGCAACATGGTGAGACTCTGTCTCAAAAAAAAAGGAGAATTAAGTGGCTTGACAAGTGCAGTGTCAGTCTTATGAGATGGACAATGTTATATTTCTGTTTGTGTTTTTTGACTCTCATAACTATTTTTTTTAATTGCTTGTTTTTGTTTAAATTTCGTACTTTCGCTAGATATCACCACTGAATACTTCAATAATATGCCGTTTTTCTATCAAGGTCAGGGGTCAACATCTACACAGTGCCTGCTAATTCCTGGCACCCACACCGTCCACTGTACCTGTGCCAGTCCACACCTCTTCTTTTGGTTTAGAGTGGAAATTCATATTCTTTAAGAAGCGAGGAAATTTGGAAAAGCTTGTAGGGTATTCCAGTTATGTATTGCTATATAACATGTTACCTCAAAGTTTTGTGTCTCAGGCTCAACACCCATAGCACAGTGGTTATAGTGTCGACCACATACACCAAGGCTGGCAGGTTCAAATCTGGCCCTGGGCCAGCTAAACAACAACAAAAATAGCCAGGCACTGTGGTGGATACCTGTAGTCCCAGCTACTCGGGAGGCTGAGGGAAGACAATCACTTATGCCCAAGTGTTTGAGATTGCTGTGAGCTATGACATCACAGCACTCTACCCAGGGTGACATAGTAAAACTCTGTCTCAAAAAAAAAAAAAATTTGTGTCTTAATAATAATGATGATATTCTCTTTCATGGTTTCTGTGGCTTCAGAGTTTGGGAAGGACTGGGCTAGTTGGTTCTGGTCCAGGACTTCTCACAGAGTTGAGGTTAAACAGTGTCTGGGACTAGGAAGAGGGACAGCAAGGGCTGTCAGGTTCTCTCTCTCTCTCATTTTCTCTCCTAGCAGTCTCAGGGTCTCTCCTTACCGACTGTCACTGAGGGCTGGTTTGAGTCCCCACCCCATGGCAGCCTCAGGACAGTCAACCTGCTTCTAGGGCAAGCATTCCTGGGAACAGGAGAGAAAGTGCTTCCCTGTGGATGACCTAGCCTTGGAAGTCACATATTGCCACTTCTCCCTTACTCTGTCCAGGCACAAAAGCCTATTTCAATGGGAAGCGTGTTGGGGTCACACTGTAAACAGATCTTGTGTGAATGGAGACAGGCTGCGGCCATTTGGATGATGGGGTTGTATCCACAGAAGTGTGGAGAGAGCTCTTTAACTGCCCCCATCATTTTTGTAAGTCACTAGCTTGTCTGAAATACATAGAGGGTGATGTGCTTGACATAGACAGATTATGGGCACTGACACAAAATGCACATGAGAAAACAAGTTAAGAGAACAGAGGCAGAAACGTCATCCAGAGGGCACACCGTAACTCAGCCCCAGTTCAAACCCCAGCCTCACCGCCGCCACTGCTGCTGCTGATTCCAAGTACAAAGACATGGCACAGCGTCTTCTAAACTGTTCTCAGTGTGGCTTACTAAGGTCTGTTTTCTTATAATACTTTGAAAAATAGCAATTCCCAGAAATGGACATCTTCGCACTCAGACAGAATATTAAATTACCCCTCATCCACCAGTCTGCAATAACCTAACTGTTTGAAATAGTGAGGAGATTACTAACCCAGGCTAGTTTCAGAGGACTTAACACAGAGCAGTGAGAGGGATTTATATTTGGAACAAAAGGCATTGGGCCCAACAGAGCCATGTGGTGATTAAACTGTAGAAGGATACCACATGAAAAACAGTCCTGGACACCCAATACTGAATGCCTAGATATATTTTTTTTTAATTTAGAAAAATATACTCTTAAATTATTGATCATTTTATAGTTCCATAATGTTTGAAGTTTGTGTAAAGAGTATATCTTACTGGGTGGTGCCTGTGGCTCAAAGGAGTAGGGCGCCTGCCCCATATGTTGGAGGTGGCAGGTTCAAACCCAGCCCTGGCCAAAAACTGCAAAAAAAAAAAAAAAAAAGTATATCTTACTTTTATATTCAGGAAAAAAAAAAACACACTATCAAAATTTGGAACATGCCCAGATAGAGGATATAGTTAGATCAATATACTCTTAAAATTTTCAGAATCACAGGTTTTTTTTTTCTTTTTTGGTTCCAGAGCTAATTTGAGTAGACTTTATTACCTTCCTGTGGTGTGGGAGCCTTACAGCCTCTGACCACTTGCCAGTAGGCACTGAAGCCACCACCTGATGTGACTCTGAGTTAGGGAAGATGAATTTCATAACCCCTTACCTGCCAGACACCAGTACAGATCCACCCTGCTCTCCTCGCTTCAAACAAAGCTAGACAAAACCAAACAAACAAAAATAACCTTAAAATAAAAAATCAAAGCTAAAAGAAACTTCATAGAAATGTTAGCCTTTCATAACACTACCGACAGAAGTTCCACTTACCCTAGACTCACCTAAAGAACAGATTATCATAAAATTTAGTTAAATTTGTCTTTCAAATACAACATGTTAGTAGTAATTCTCTAAATGACAGTATTACGTGACTCTTCTTAGCATTTATCTAGTTATTTTGAAAAAATCGATGTTGGAATTTGAGAAAATATACATTAAAAATGATTTATTTTCAAGTTAAGTTTTTCAACACAAAAAAATACTGTTTAAAAAAACTATGAAAATGTCTCCTGGAGATTTGTAGCAAATTATGGATTTAAAATTTGTATTAATCTCTAATACCATATTAAACTAGTTGCCTTCTTATCTCAAACAGATATTATAAAAAATGAAGACTCAACAACATCATACACACAAAAGTAAGCCTTATTAAATTTGAATAATCTTGAGAGACAGAATATTCTTTGTTCTGTAGATCAAGCTAAAACACAGAAACCTTGTTAACTTGGAGCTCCAGGCTCTCACTAGCGGTTCACTTGCAGTGACCAGCCAGGAATAAAACCAAGCCAGCATTAAGCAGCAGCTGCCCGTCTGTAATGTCCCCAGAAACCTGGCAGTTTCTAAGCTGAATCTCCAAACTTAAAGGCAGAGCTCCAGGCCTTCTGGTTCATGGGAGCGGGTGGGGATGTGCATGAAAGGTTGTACTCAGAAGAGTTGCACAGAGCTTCATTCACGAGCAGAGGAGACCTCTCAGAGAGCACGTAGGCCAGAGTGGGGCTTTGGGGTGTTAAAATAAACGCTGGCGGCTCGGCGCCTGTGGTTCAATCAGCTAAGGCGCCAGCCACGTACACCTAAGGTGGCGGGTTCAAATCCCCAGCCTGGGCCCGCCAAACAACAATGATGGCTGCAACCAAAAAATGGCTGGGCGTTGTGGCAGGCGCCTGTGGTCCCAGCTATTTGGGAGGCGGAGACAGGAGACTCGCTTGAGCCTAGGAGTTGGAGGTTGCTATGAGCTGTGATGCCATGGCACTCTACCCAGGGGCATAGCTTGAGGCTCCGTCTCAAAAAAAAAAAAAAGAAATTCAAAAAATCCTTAATGAATATTACAAGAAACTTTATTCCCAGAAATATGACAATCTGAAGGAAATCGACCAATACTTGGAAGCATGCCACCTTCCAAGACTCAGCCAGAATGAAGTGGAAATGTTGAATAGACCTATATCAAGTTCTGAAATAGCATAACCATACAAAATCTCCCTAAAAGGAAACCCCAGGACCAGATGGTTTCACGTAGAATTCTACCAAACCTTTAAAGAGGAACTAGTACCCATACTATTCAACCTTTTCCAAAATATAGAAAAAGATGGAATACTACCCAACACATTCTATGAAGCAAACATCACCTTGATACCCAAGCCAGGAAAAGACCCAACAAGAAAAGAAAACTATAGACCAATATCACTAATGAATATTGATGTGAAATTATTCAACAAGATCCTAACAAACAGAATCTAGCAATACATCAAACAAATCATACACCACAACCAAGTGGGTTTTATCCCAGGATCTCAAGGATGGTTCAACATATGTAAATCTATAAATATAATTCATCACATAAACAAATCAAAAAACAAACACCATATGATTCTCTCAATTGATACAGAAAAAGCTTTTGATAACATCCAGCATCCCTTTATGATCAGAACACTTAAGAAAATTCATATAGAAGGGACATTTCTTAAACTATATCAATAGGCCATCTACAGCAAACCTACAGCCAATATTGTATTGAATAGAGTTAAACTGAAATCATTTCCACTCAGATCAGGAACCAGGCAAGGGTGCCCATTGTCTCCACTGCTCTTTAACATCGTAATGGAAGTTTTAGCCATCACAATTAGGGAAGAAAATTTGATTAAGGGCATCCACATAGGGTCAGAAGAGTTCAAACTTTCACTCTTCACAGATGATATGATAGTATACCTGGAAAACACCAGGGATTCTATTACAAAACTCCTAGAAGTGATCAAGGAATATAGCAGCATCTCAGGTTACAAAATCAACACTCATAAATCGGTAGCCTTTATATATACCAACAGCAGCCAAGCTGCAAAAGCAGTCCAGGACTCTATTCCATTCACAGTAGTGCCAAAGAAGATGAAATATTTGGGAGTTTACCTAACAAAGGATGCGAAAGATCTCTATAAAAAGAACTATAAACTCTAAGGAAAGAAAGAGCTGAAAATGTTAACAAATGGAAAAACATACCATGCTCATGTCTGGGAAGAATCAACATTGTTAAAATGTCCATACTACCCAAGGCAATATATAATTTTAATGCAATCCCCATTAAAGCTCCACTGTCATA
>CAUYQV010144936.1:0-11275 GCA_963574575.1 Galagoides demidoff | reverse complement strand
AGTGTGCTCCTCAATCTTCTCTCTTGGCTCTGCTCCAAACCATCAGCTAAGTAGCTAAACTTCTGTCCTTTCAGCCTCCTTCTGGACGGGAGCTTCTGTAAAAAGCTGGCTGCAGTCCGCCATCTTGGCTCCGCCCCCCCAATCTCAAATTATTTTAAGCACAGTAGAAAGTCTACCAAGATTTTCAAGTTTCTTAAAGGGAAAATGAATCTCGTAGTGGGAATGTATTGTTTGTGGCTTCTTACCAACAAAGGAATCAAACATATTTTTCTATTATGGGATAACCCAAACAGTGGTGGTAAACTAGCCCCTTCCTCATATTATAGAAGTAAAGGAGATAGATAATTCTTTGACTTTCTAGAATCTGAAGTATGGATAGGGATCATGCTTTTGGTTAACTGGACACTTCATATGAAACTTAATAAAAGGGAATCATTTAAAAAGGGGTGAGCTTTTAGAATAACAGTGTCTGCTGCTAAGTGGCTGAGTGTCCAGAGACGACAGCCTGTATCCAGGATGCTCCTATGTATGATATTGGCTACCTTTTGGTTTCCTTTATTTCTCCTCAATTTGTTATAACTTTCCAGTATTTCTGTGAGGTATCTGTTATCCTTTGAACAAATTTGTTTTTTGTTTTATTAGGCAGAGTGGATTTCAGATATTTATAGGCAAGAAGCATGACTGTAATCTTTCATTATCAGGGATTTTTTTTTTTTTTAAATTTCAGGTGAACTTAAAGTAGCAATAACTTTCATTTGTACAGTTGTTTAAAAATACCTTTGAAACATTTATACATATGTATTTAATTTTATCTTGAGAAGATTACTATAAAATAGAAGCCGTTTCTATCTCTATATGATGTAAGAATAAGCTCTCTGGCATGGAAATATTAAATGTCTTAGCCAGATCACCTGACTCTCAATATCACATTTTTTCCATATTTTTTTCACTTGACTTTATATCAGGACTGTGCCAACAGAAGTTTTAACTAACCAAAAACAATTTGGTAGGCTGATTTTAAATTAGCTGATATTTATTGAATACATTTTTAATCTCTTACTTAAGCAATAAAAAAATGATGGAGTGATGAATGAAATTGTTTCCCATTCCCCACGAATTTACTATCTCACCAGGGACATGGACCTGTACTAATAATTTTTATAAAGTGCTGACAATGAAAATGTTATGGTGGAGGGACATTTGACCTGATTTTCTGAGGATGAATATCAATAGGAAGTTGGGAAAATTTCCAAGAGGGAACTTCTGAAACGAGCAGAGGAACAGAGTGCCTGCAAGCATGGAGATTGGGTTCTAGCTGGGGGCAGTGTGGAGAGTATTCCATTCTGTATTATGAAGAAAATAAAACCAGGGGGAAAGAAGACATATTAGTGGAGGGGTGCTGTTTTTTGTAGCAGTGATGAAAAAGGTGTTCTCTGACAAAGTAATATTTCAGCAAAGTCCCGGAGGATATGGGCAGTGAGCTGGTCTAGGGCAGAACCTTCTAGGCTGAACAAATACTAACAAGGCCCTGGGGAGGAATTTGTGGAGGAAAAGCCAGAGTCTAGTGTGGCTAAAAAGGATGGAGAAAAGAAGAGCTAAAGAAAGGCGATTTGTAGAATTAGTGAATGTCCGATATTTTATGACATGGTAAGACAGTGAATGTATCCTCAGTATCATGGGAAGAGGATTTTAAGCAAGTGACTTATTCTTTTAAAAGGTCACTTTGGCTGCTCTGTAGAGAAGAGGTTATTGAGCAAATAATGGAGTTGAGAAGTTACAGGTGATGGTGAGCTTGGCCAGGTGGGGCTAGACTAGGATGGCTATAGTGATACTTTAACACCTTTCTTCGTTTGTCTTCAAAAGATGTTTAAAGGGTACAAATAAAGTGGGGATCTATGTATTGACTGCAGGCCAACCAGCTTAGGGGAGACATTTCTTTAAGTAGTACTTTTGGCTCCCACAGCTTGCACTATAGAGATGGCTGTGTACTAAGGAAAAGGAAACCTTTTAATATTTCTATAAGAGAAGTCTCCCTAATTTCTATTATATAATAATTTTAAATCTTAAAATAACATCCATCTGGTAACATCATGTTTACCCTAACTTCTTTTTGCTGACTTTCCATCCCTATTGCTTTTCTGCTACCATATGCTTGCTTTGCAGGATGTAATAAAATGGTCTCAAAATTATGTTAGGATTTCTGCTGCTTTGCTTGAGCTAGTTCTCTTTGGGGAATTAATGTCCATGCCAATAATATTAGAGGATGTATCTCAAAATTAGAAAGGTCAAAATCACCAAAGAAAATAAAAATGGTCAATAGTGTTTATAGAGCATGAAGGGCGATTTGGTTTAATTGTATAATAATGGGTATCGGCTCTTAGGCTTGTCTATAATGGTATAGAAAATGAGCTTATTTATGTGCTCCTAAATGGCTTCCACAAGTGAGGGCATCAACATACATGTTCATTTTAGAAATAGGTGGGCTTTTATTTTAAGATGGAGAGAACTGGCAGACATAAAAGGCAGTCATATGCTTCTGTGATGCTTCTGCGAATACAAACGCAGCTGTCAATGATGACAATTACCGTGAGTTTGAGAAACTATGGTGCCATGCTCACTATGTTAGAATATGGAGTATCCAGTCAGGTACAGTCCCTGGCACAGAAAGTACCTGGGGAAGTTTTGAAGTTGGGAAAATAGCTAAGTTTCTTCCTTAGGATAATGAAACTGGAAAGAAAGGAACATACCAAGGTGGACGTTTATAATACCTTGATTGGCTTTTAATCTGTTAAACGTGCAGTGAAAGCTTGGTTGTAAGGAGCTCCATGAAAGTTAAGTGAACATGGTTAAGAGCTTAGGCCCTGGGGTTTGACTCTTTGGGATTCAATCCTGGTCTAGAACTTACTAACTGTAACCGTAGGGAATGTTATAGACTGATGTTTGTGTCCAAACATTTGATTTCCAAAATTTGCATATTGAAGCCCTAATCTCCAGTGTGGTTGTACTTGTGTCTTTAAGGAACTTATCAAGGTTAAATGAGAACATAAGCATGGGTGCTGCTCTGATACAATCAGCGTGCTTATGAGGAGGGACCCGAGGAGCTCGCTCTTTCTCTCCACACACCAAGGAGAAAGGCCTTGTGAAGACCCAAGGAGGCAGGTGTCTACACCAGGAAGGTCCCTCACACCAGAGACAGACCTTGAATGGGGACTTCCATCTTCCAGAACAGTAAGAAGACAAATTTCTGATGTTTAAGCCACTTGTTCTGTGGTACTTCGTTATGTCAGCCCAAACGGACTAGTCCAGGGAGGTTCCTGAAATTCTCTGTGCCTTGGTTCCTTTACTAGAAAGTGGAGATAACAAATAATCCTACTCCTAATGTTGCTTTCATGGTTAAATGAAGTCTTAGTTTAATTATGAATAATTATTAATGATTATGAATGATTATTAATTATTTAATTATTAATGAAGTCTTTAGTTTAATTATGGGGCTTAGGAAAGTGCAATTTTTCTTTGGTCTCTTTAAAAATTCATTAAACACATTAGGTGTAAATATTTACAGAGTAGATAGAAGAAAGCATAGGAGCCAGGGATAGACTTAAATCTATTGCAAAGGATGCTAAATACAGAGGCCTGCAGAATGTTAGTAGAGTAAATTTGAAAAATCAAAATGACTCTGATACAAAGTTTGGTTTTTGAAGTTATGACTCAAATGCAGCCAAACAGACTGAGAGAGTTGAATATTGTGTTTTAAAATTTCCAAGTCTGCCTGAACTATATGTCAGTGAACTAACTGTAAACTCTCTCAGACCTCAACTCAAACAGTAAGAACTAATAAGAACAAACAAACAAAAAATGAGGACAGACCATATGGTTCATTTAGTTATTTTAGCCCTAAGCTTCAATGTGAAGTTTTGACTGCTCAATGTCAAATAACCAATTTAATTTTTTTTTTGATGACTTGATATTGCAATGTCATGGAAAAACAGATTCAGCCAATTTAGTAAACCAAAGGTCAAATCAATATTTTTGTTGTTGTTGAAGAAATGAGTAATTGATTTAATTTTGTATTTTTCAACTGGCTTTCCCCGTGAGTTTTAGACAGAGCTTCAGTGCCACACTGATGGCAGGTTTCTTTTCCTTCCAGTTAAGAGCTTGGACGTAGTGACATATTCCACTGTGCCAGCATATTGCTTACTGCACTAGGTGCCTTCGTCAGGTCTTTGGATCCCAGAGTTAGGAAAGTAGATGTGCTGGCCAGGCACAGTGGCTCACACCTGTAATCCTAGCCTTCTGCGAGGCTGAGGCAGGTGAATTACTTGAGTTGGAGACTGAGCAAGAATGAGACCGCCATCTCTATGAAAAATAGGAAAATTAGCTGGGCATGATGGCATGCACCTGTGGTCCTGGCTACTCAGGAGGTTGAGGCAAGATTGCTTGAGCTCAAGAGTTTGAGGTTACTGTGAGCTGTAACACCATAGTACTCTAGATAAGATGGCAGAGCAAGACTTTGTCTCAAAAACAACAACAAAGAAAGTAGATGTGTTCTGATGAGGATGGGTGGGAATGGTCAGTAGAAAATGGGGAGTTGTAAAATCATGTCTCTTCAATCATTTGACTCATTGCTCATTGAGCTAAGGCAGTGCCTACTATTTCTTTAAAAAAAAAAATGTCCTAAGTTGTTTCTGGTGCCTTTGAGGGCAAGATATAATTCTTTTAGGAATATAGAAAAGAGGATTCCTAAAAAGTATTGATCAGAGATCAAAGATAAGATGGTAAAAATAGATTTGAAAAGATACTGGTTTTCTAATCATTAATTTCCTTCTTAATTATCAAGTCTGCTTGGTTAGAGATAGAATAAGACAATGGGAATACAGAATTTCAATGTTATCAATAAATAAATCCTCTGTGCATGTTTTTGTTAGTGTGTTTTATTTTACAAAACTGGGGCTTAGACGCAGACAATTTTGTAACGAATCACACATATATAATAGCATTTCAATTGTATAAATTGTATTCTCATGATGTTTATAATAGAATAATAAAATCTTTTAATAAGCACTAGAAAAATCCTAATGTAAAACCAAGTAATGAAAAACTAAGTTTAAAGCAGAACACTTAACAGTACTATAATTTGTTTGGCATCTTAATGATCTGAGCATAGGACTATAAGTTCATTGATAATTAGATAATGTCTTAAGAAAAAATTTTTAAAAAATTCTTTTTCAGTGAAGTTATGAATAAGAAAATATTCATAATATTATGAATAAGAAAATATTAACATCCTTCATAGCACTCTATTAAACAGCGGTAAGATAGAGAAAAAAGGAAAAGAGAAAACCTAAAAAGATGCATATTAAAAAGTGATACAAAAAATTGCTTTGTATTAATTTCCAGCCTTGGCCCCAGTATCTGAGAGATAAATCCGATTCTGGAGGTGCTTCTAATTATGAAAAGTTTGCAGTGTTTGCTTGGCAGCTGAGAAGCAGCTTGTAATATTAAACAAAATGAATTGCTATATTGACTTTTAAAATGACTCATATTTAGTTTAATTTACATATCAGGTATTCAGGTAATCTATTAGTTAAATTTTCTCTGGGAGCTACCTCTATACTCTTGCTTCAGTGTGGACTGGTTGCTATCTTGGTCAGATAGACAATTGCCAGCTGGAAACTTTTCTCCCTGTTTTACTGTGAATTTCCTTTACCTCACTAATCTGATGCCGGATTCATGGGTACTGATTGTAAATTACGCTTAAGTGTGATAGGAAAACCGAAGCCAGAAAAGTGGCCTGCAAAATGGAATCTGAGAAGCTAAGCTGAAGCAGCACAGCTGAGCTAGTCTGCTCAGCGCACACTCTTTCCCACACCTCTAAGATCATCCAATTAAGGTTGCAGGATTGTGAGGATATTTGTGTCAGCTGACTGAGAACACAATCACACGTAGACAATAAATGTTGTGATATTATAAAGTTTACTTTGATAATATGATGTTTTCTTTGATGATTCTCTTAGATGTTTCATTAAAGTGAAAATTACCTTCGTGTTAATTAAACATTTTGCATTGTTAGAATGAAGACTACTTTGATGTTTTCTGGCAGAGAAAGTTAAAATTTTCTAGGTTTGTTTCCTGATATTCCCATTATAAAAGTTATTAGTATTGTAACAGAGGCAGAACTGATTTGAGAGACTACGCTCACCATTCTCTGGAATTGCTGGCCTTCTGACAAAGTTTGGTGGCCCTAATTCCTAGCTCCACATCTGGCTGACAGTGACAGGCGGTCAGACCTTCTTCATCAGTAATAAAACAATGGCTTAGACAGGTAATAAATTGACCTTTTGCTGATAGTAGCTCAGCAAAAGGTGGCTCCAAAAAGCCATCAGAGATCCTGACTTCTGTCTTTTGTGACAGAGTTCTTTCATGCTTGGCCTCCTGAAAGTCATGACGTGTCTGCTGGACCTCAGATATCACATCCACACTCAAACTGGGAAAGGGGAGGAAAGGGGAGAAGGCAGAGTTTTTGTCAGCTTTTTATCCCCCTTTGAAGGAACGATTTTGTAAGTCTCAGCCCATGGTATTATCCACGTCACATTATTGAAAGCAAATGAGGGATCGTGATGTAGCCTTTTAGTTGGGCATTTCCACCTGTGTAAATTCAAGTTGCCTTCCTGAAGAGGAGAAGAGTGGCTACTGGGCAGAAGGTAGTAGTGTTAGGGTTTATTTATTATTTTAATAGGGCATATTCATACATTCATTTGTATCTTCCTAATACAGTGAAAATTCATTTTTTATTCTTAATGCTATGCATGTGTCACCAACCTTTTTGTTTTTTTTTTCCTTTGCTTCACATTGGAAGCGTTAAGAGTTGTCTTGGGTGGGCAGCGCCTGTGGCTCAGTGACTAGGGCACTGGCCCCATATACTGAGGGTGGTGAATTCAAACCCAGTCCTGGCCAAACTGAAAAAAAAAAATAGAGTTATCTTGGGAAACACATTAAATATACAAACACTAATGAAAGCTAATGAGCAAAAAACCCCCATCTGTGCAGACTTTTCATGATATCCAACACTAGACAAGGAAAAAAAATCCTCACAAAATCAGCATGCAGCCCATGGTGCGTAAGGTGGATACCTCCGTCTACAGTCTGAAAACGGTCTATGCTCTACAGTACTTGGTAGCTTGTTTTATATAAAACTCTGTGTTGGAAGTCATGTTTCCTTAGATTAAAATATTGAACCCATTCCATCAGTGTCTTCTGCCTTTCAGTGTTGCTATTGTGAAGTCCCATATCTTTCTGATTCCTGATTCTTTCCTATTCTCCCCTCTAGATGTTTTTAGAATGTTTTTGTTATCTTTAGCAGTTATCTTGCCTTAAAGTTTCTTTTTTTCACTGTGCTGGGCACTTCATTATTGATCTTTTCAATCTAGAAATGCAATGTCTTTTGGAAAATTTTTTTATAACATTTCTTTCATAATTTACTGGCCTCTATGATTTATATGATTTGTTTCTGGACGGTAGAGCTTGAATTAAATGAATGCTGGAACACCTGAATTGATCTATAATGTTTCTTTTTTCCCTGTATTTTTCATTTATTTTTATTTACATTCTGTATTTTTCTTTCTTTTTCTTTCTTTCTTTCTTTCTTTTTTTTTTTTTTTGAGACAGTCTCACTTTGTTGCCTTTGGTACAGTGTCACAGCATTATAGCTCCAGCTCTTGGGCTTAGGCCATTCTCTTGCCTCCACCTCCCAAGTAGCTGGGACTACAGGCACCCGCCACAATGCCTGGCTATTTTTTGTTGCAGTTTGGCCCGGGGCTGGGTTTGAACCTGCCACCTCTGGTATATGGCGCCCTACTCCTTTGAGCCACAGGTGCCACCCACTGGCCAATTTCTTACTTCTTCCTACAGACCTGCCCACTCATGTGTCTGCACTGCTGATTACTAAGTCTCTGGTTCTCTGGCTGGAATCAGTTTCTTCAGTTTTTTCCCCTCCCATGTAGGCCTTCGTGTTTGCACTGCCCCCTTCACTAAAATGCTTCCTGCTTGTAATCTTATTTCTATTCCCTACGCCTTTATTGATAAAACTTAGGGCTGTAGATAATGCTTTCTTGTGCTTTGTCTGTGCATCTTATCCATTTTTGATTTGCTTTCATTTTAATGATATTCTTGGAAGGCATGGGTGTAAATGTTTAATCTACTGGTTTATAAGGAATTTCCTTAATTTGTTACAACTTACCTAGGTAATATTTATGTGGTCTCAAGTATATGAAGAAAAAGGGGTGTGGCGACTGTGGCTCAAAAGAGTAGGGTGCTGGTCCCCTATGCCGGAGGTGGCAGGTTCAAACCTAGCCCTGGCCAAAAACTGAAAAAAAAAAAAAAAAAGAAAGAAAAAAAGAAAAGAAAGAGGGCATTTTAGTTAGCTAGGTCAATGCAGCAAACAGAACTAACTATTCCGAGTTATCTTCAAGGGCTTGTCTAACTGAGGATACTTTGACAGTTGGTGCCATGAATTGTTTGCCAATAAATATAGGTTCGTGTCTTTAATCCCCACTTTAAGTGTTCCCCATGGCGATAGCTCAGACAAATATCTTTATCAGGCTGAATAAGTCAAAGGCGGCAAGATGGGAAAGATGCTCATCTTTGATAAAACGTAATTTGGAGCTAATGTAGTTTTGTATCTCCTCCATCCTTTACTTCTAGTTTTCCTATTAGCTATTACGAATCAAGAAAGTTTGGGTTATCTTATCTGATTCCTAATCTTGAGGGGAAATTACTGAGAATCACTGTGAATCTTTCAAATAGCAAAGCTCCAGCTGAATAGGTTACACCATACTAGCAGAGGACAGCAAGGCGGAGAAGAAGCAGGAGGGATGAGAAGGAACAGATCTGCAGAGGTCAGAAGATATTTATAATTTTCTGATGTATGACTAAAGAGGAGGTTCCCTTATTCAAGTTATTTTTAGGAATTGCATTGCCTAACTTGTCCATCACTATGCGGCATCCTTCTCAAGTCATATAGCTGGTGAAATGGCCCCATTGCTTGAATTGTCCTGAATCTGTAGTGTGCTTTCCCTCAATTCAGCTCAATATCTGCCTCTTGAGCATAAGTCACTTCATGATGACAGAGTATTTGAAATGCCATGATGGGAATAAATAGGGGCATATGATTATCTTCCTATTTCTATAATGCATCAATGGAAGGCTGTGGTAATATAAAATATAACACAGTTTAATCCCTGAATTAAGGATTTCATTTCAGCTCCCGTAGCTTGTGTCTTAAGGAAATGCTAATTCATATTATTAAGAGGTACATGAGCTTGATGTCTCAGGAGTGGAAGAAACTCTTTTAAAATAGATTATATTTCCTGTGTTAAGAAGAAACAAGATGACAGCAAGGAGATTTGGTTTGAGGTTTTCAGATGTTAAGGAAAAGAGGAAATAATAGAAATGCAGGGAGGTTCTCTATTTTTTTTTTTTTTTGAAAATAGGAAGATATGAAGACAATTTTTTTTTTAGAAAAAAATTTGTTTCTTGAGTTTTTATAAAGAGTACATCTAGGAATAAAATCTTCAAACGTAAAGAAACACTACCCAAACTAATGGTTCCTGTATCGACCCTCAATAGAGGCTAAGAACATTGCATTAAGTTGTACTTCAGTGAAAGCAATTCTTTGAAGGGCTGAGATAATGTGGTAAATGTGCTTTACTGTTTGATGGTTTAATACAGGAATAGATCTTGAGAATCAGATAAATGGATGTCAGCACACCCACCAGACTCTTTCCAGTATAATGAGTGGAAGGAAGCTGAAGATTCTACAAAACGTCTATTGGAAATTCAATTTTCCCTTGGACATTCAAAACTATGAAGGGACGATTTGTCTCAAGTAATCATGGCTCTATGGTCTGTGCCCTGTAACTGAAATTCTTTGTTTATATTATATCTTGCAATATAGTCTTAGATTCATTTCCTGGATGTGAGTAAAGATATCCATTCTGGATCTGATGCTCCCATAAAAAGTTCTGTTGTTTCTAATAGACACATGGAGTTGAATATTCACAAAGTAAATGAATTGGGAACATTCTTATATTCTCTTTAACCTTATAATTAAAAAACTCATACATTTAAAGATTTATAGGTGAGCAATTTATAATTATTCTTCCAAATTTAACACAGAAAAATAGATAACATCATCTGCTTTTCTATGTTGGAAATTTAAGTTGATCTCTATAGATGTCCCTGCAGCCAGAGTTTGTAAACCATGATGTGTGGCCACCTACCTGTCTGGCTAAAGATACAGTCATTCAAGGCAACCTATTTCTTCTTTTGCCTAAGCGCCTTTTTCTTCAGAAAAAGGAAAGTGGGTTCAGTTTGGAAAAAACCCAGGAATTCTTGGTTTAATGATGATGTGACAGGAAGGGAGAAGAGCGTTCAGAAGCAATGCAGATGTTTTAAACACACCCTATATCAAACACATCTCTACACCCATTATTCATCAAACAGAAAATGTGTATATATAAACTCATGATTCTAACTACTTAGCATAACTTATTTATCTACCTAAACATACCTATTTACCTATAGTAATATATAATAGAACCTCTGTAAGTTAACCAGCCAAAGGACTGTAACACACTGGTCGACATATGGAAGTGGTCAACTTAAGGAACTAGGTCTACTGTACTGATACATGTGGTGCATGTCCGGTCTGTGAAAATTAGGTCAACTTAAGGAGGTCAGTGTAAGGAGGTGGTCAATTATGGAGGTTCTACTGTGTGTAAAACATTGTGCTTAACGTTTTCATTTTGCAGATTTCTTATGGATTTACATATACAGCATATGATTTAACATATTCATTTAAATGAAATTTCAGTATAATTTATTCCTTTGCCACTAACTATAACTGGAAGCTAGAAGTAAATATAAACTCATGGATGGCTCTTTGTCCCCTGTCCTATGTGGTCAACAGGACTGGCTACGTGCAAATGTAATGCATTTGTGTTTTGATGTAGAAATTAGACTCTTATCTCTAAAATAGGCTTATCTCACTTTATACTTTCAAAATACATTATTTAAGTTCTTGAGACTAAAGCAAGCTTGTTGACCGAATCTAAGTGGATTCATTTCTACATGTTCGTTTTTTTTTTTTGAGACAGAGCCTCAAGCTATCCCCCTGGGTAGAGTGCTGTGGCATCACAGCTCATAGCAACCTCCAACTCCTGGGCTCAAGCGAGTCTCCTGCCTCTGCCTCCCAAGTAGCTGGGACTACAGGCGCCCG
>CAUYQV010144935.1:0-12637 GCA_963574575.1 Galagoides demidoff | reverse complement strand
TAAAATTCTAGCATTCCAAGAGGCTGAAGTCAGGAATTCAAGGTCAGCCTGAGCAAAAACAAGGCCCCTGCTCTACTGGTGTGTCCCTATAGTCCCTGCTACTGGAAGGCTGAGGCTGGAAGGCTGAGGTAGGCTGTTGCCATGGTATTGCAGCCTGGGGCAACAGCATCAGCATGAGACTATGTATGAATCAACCAACCAACCAATCAATAAAAAATGAAATAAAGGGGCGGCACGTGTGGCTCAGTGGGTAGGGCACTGGCCCCATATACCGAGGGTGGTGGGTTCAAACCCAGCCCCAGGCAAACTACAACAACAAAAAATAGCCAGGCGTTATGGCAGGCGCCTGTAGTCCCAGCTACTTGGGAAGCTAAGGCAAGAGAATCACCTAAGCCCAGGAGTTGGAGGTTGCTCTGAGCAGTGTGATGCCACAGCACTCTACCAAGGGTGATAAATGTGAGACTCTGTCTCTACCAAAAAAAGAAAACTTGTGGAAATGCAATTTTCCAGGATTTATTTTGTCTTATTTATTTATTTACTTCTTTATTTTTTGAGTCAGAGTCTTTAGACTATAGGCTAAACTGTAAAGATAAACTGCTGTGCATTTATTCTCAGTATTTCTTTCATTTCAGAAGTAAATGTAATCATTTAAGAAAAGCATATACAATAAAATACTAGTGGCAAACACAAAATCAGAATTCTATACAGAAAGAAAAAAATCAACTTGTATCTTTATCACAAAAATTAACATTTATTTTAACAATATCTTTTTCACCACCATGACATCTGAACAAGCATTAAACTCTTTTAAAGACTGACCTTTAGTACAGCAACACACTACAGGAGACAATGTTAAAATTTTCTTTTTTTAAATAAAAAAAAAATTTTAAGTAAAAGAAAACTTCTAAATGCTACATTCCTTAAAAAATATTCAGGAAAAAATTTTCAACTCTAGTTTAAATACTTTTGATTTTTTTAAAGAAAGTATAAAATATTGAATTTTACATTTTTAAACACTATTATTTTAGGAATCAGTCAAGTCTCTTCATACTGCCAGTATGTTCCAATACTTCCACATCTAGGATATATTTTTCTAAAAAATCTTGAATTCTGAAAAATAAGTAGAAAATAATGTAAATTGCTGTCCTCAACATTCTTTGTTTTTAAAAAGGTTAATTTTGATGAAATATACACAACTAAATTCACTATCTTTTCTTTCTTTTTTTTTTTTTTTTTGTAGAGACAGAGTTTTACTTTATTGCCCTGGGTAGAGTGCCATGGCTTCACACAGCTCACAGCAACCTCCAACTCTTGGGCTTAGGTGATTCTCTTGCCTCAGCCTTCCCCAGTAGCTGGGACTACAGGTGCACACCACAATGCCCAGCTATTTTTTGTTGCAGTTTGGCTGGGCCCGAGTTTGAACCCTCCACCCTCAGTAGATGGGGTTGGCACCCTACTCACTGAGCCACAGGCACTGCCCAAAATCCACTATCTTAACCACTTTTTTTTTTGCTCTTTTTTGAGACAGAGTCTCACTCTGCCACCCTAGGTTGAGTGCCATGCCATCATAGCTCATAACAACCTCCAACTCTTGGGCTCAAGAGATCCTCTTGCCTCTGTTTTTTCATTTTTCTGGGTCTCACTCTTGCTCACGCTGGTTTCAAGCTCCTAAGCTCAAGCAATCTATCTGCCTTGGCCTCCCAGGGTTCGAGGCTCACCAGCCTTGCCTGTACTCCTAAAGACTTTCTCTATAAAAGTTTATTTTTTCAACTCTGCACAGATTCTAAAGATATATTCACTACACTTTAGAGTAAAAGCTAATAATTTATGTTAAACTCCTGAAGATAGAGCTGACTGCAACTGACATTCACAAAGCCTAGTTTCAGACAGGCATTTCAGAGTTGATTTGTCACTTAAGTTTTACCTCCAGCACTTGTCAACGGGAGATTAATAAAACTTCTTGGGCTTTCCTTGAGGTCTTCCCATTTTTCTTTCCGTTTGTTTTTTCAACTGATGTGCTTTATATCTCTCAGACATTGCTTTAAGCTCCTCCGGGATACTCTGAAATTATTAAGTGTCATTAAGAGACTGCGTTTTGTCTTCTACAATATGCTAAAATGCTTTCAAATCATTTCAAATAATCTGCACAACTTGTTAACATGGCATCTTCTGAACTGAAATTTGTCTCTCTGCCTATTAAACCGTAAATCCATCTTCAGGCTGCAAAATTAAGCACAATTAAAACCAGCCATCGTTGTGCTGCCCTCTGTGGCCTGCCCTTCAGTGGCTTCCCAGTGCCCCTAACGTGCATTGTCTGCTGTCACTTTCCACATATCTTTTCTGCCCTCTGTGCTTGAGCACATTCCCCCTGCCGGGAACTTACACCCTATCTTCTGATCGCTCTCCCCACCTCCACCCCACAGTTTCCCCCTCAGCAGGGCCTACATTGCTCACCATCAGAATAGGTTCCCTAAGTATAGGCTCCCAGAACGCCTTATCTTTGCCATGTTATGGCCCTCATAACCTATTTAAAAACTCTTTCCTGGTAGCCAGCCAGACTTCCACACTGGCAAAGCTATGATAAAAGGTACATTACTAACATTCTCACCTGATTTGCTCTTTCCAGAATATCAATCAATTCAGTGGCAACTCTCCAATCATTTCTAGTTACAAGGGTAATTGCAACTCCAGTTCTCCTGTAGGGGGAGAGGATACTCATGTACTTTCACTTATAATATGGATTCATGACCCAGTATGGAATTAAACAGGACATAGAATAAAATCAGAAAGATCTCAACTTTTTTCAAAAAGCTCAAATATGCATTAAGATTTAGTGTCACTCAAACAGACTGGGAGTCCTCTGAATAGCACAGTGGGGTATATGACTATCGTGCTCCTAAGAGGAAAGAAAGTCCTCTCACACCTGCGCCAGTGTGGACCATCTGTCAGCAATGCTCAGAGTAACCAGTGGGTAGTATGGAGCTTAGTGTTATTATGATACAGGCCGTAAAACAAAGTATAATTGCAACAGTTTTTTTTTTTTTTTTGAGACAGAGCCTCAAGCTATCCCCCTGGGTAGAGTGCCATGGCATTACAGCTCATAGCAACCTCCAATTCCTGGGCTCAAGCGAGTCTCCTGCCTCCGCCTCCCAAGTAGCTGGGACCACAGGCGCCCGCCACAAAACCTGGCCATTTTTTGGTTGCAGCCATCATTGTTGTTTGGCGGGCCCGGGCTGGGGATTTGAACCTGCCACCTTAGGTGTACGTGGCTGACGCCTTAGCTGATTGAGCCACAGGCGCCGAGCCATATAATTGTAACAGTTACATGAAGTGAATCATGAGGGGATGGGGCTGAATCTGTAACAGGCCACATGAACAGGACTAAAAGTCAAGCAGATTCTGGAGAGGAACAGGAATTTATAGGCAAGAGAACAATAAATGGTTTTCTGGGCAAGAAGTAAACTCCTCTGAGGGGAGGAGTGAAAGCACAGAACCGGCTTCTTTCAAGGTGGGGCTTTGCTTCCTTACCCTGCTCTTCCAGTGCGCCCTATTCGGTGAACATATTCCTCGATGTTCCGTGGGAAGTCATAATTATAGACATGGGTAATGTCATGAACATCCAGACCCCGAGATGCTAAGTCAGTGGCGATTAATATTCTTACTTTTCCTAAAGAATCAAGCCAAGTGACTATTGAATGATCCTGGCATAAACCAACACAAGACATAAATGAAAGGTGTATTTGCCCTTATTAATCGGTTCATTATTACTTAAAATGCTTACTCAGTAAAAATGGAAAAGCCATTTTTCCTTAATTGTTGGCAAATTACAACACACAGATGCATCTCCCATTGGAAATGAATATATCAATATCCAAATTTAAAAACGGATTTTAGGTGGTGCCCGTATTTCAGTGGGGAGGGTGTCAGCCACTTACACCAAGCCCAAGCCTACTAAACAATGGCAAGTGCAACCAAAAAATAGCCGGGCATTGTGGCATGTGCCTGTAGTCCCAGTTACTTGGGAGGCTGAGGCTAGAGAATCGCTTAAGCCCAAGAGCTTGAGGTTGCTGTGAGCCATGACGCCACGGCACTCCACTGAGGGTGACATGTTGAGCCTGTGTCTCAAAAAAACAAAAACAAAAACAGATTTTAGAATTTAGCTAGTTGGGCGGCACCTGTGGCTTGGTAAGTATGGCATCAGCCCCATGTATCGAGGGTAGCAGGTTCAAACCAGGCCCCAGCCAAACTGCAACAAAAAAAAAAAATAGCTGGGTGTTGTGGCACTGTAGTTGGGCACTGTAATCCCAGCTACGTGGGAGGCTGAGGCAAGAGAATCTCCTAAGCCCAAAAGCTGGAGGTTGCTGTGAGCTGTGACGCCACTGCATTCTACCAAGGGCGACAAAGTGAGACTCTGTCTCTTAAAAAAAAATAGAGTTTAGCTAGTTAGTTCTTAGAGGCAGATCAATACGTGGAGCTCTAAGAAGTACAGCTCTGTAATATAGAAGCTGAAGACAGACCTTAGAAACGGGTTTCTGGAAAAGATGTCCATTGGCCAAGCCCAGAAATTGGATATATTTTAGACTGCAAAAATACTAATTACATAAATGTACCTGTTTTAAAATCCTCTAATGCTTTCTCCCGGTCCCTCTGTTCTCTATTACCGTGCAAAGATTCCACTGATATATGTCGGAGAATCAAATCACTTGATAAATGATCCGCACTGAAGAAAAATATAAAGTTAACACTCTTCAGTGCTCTTTCTAACACCACCATCACTTCAACACTGTTGCTTCTATTAGCAAAAGTCCCTAACAACATAGTGTAGCACCTATCACTCAGATCTGAAGTAAGTATACAAAGGGAAATAATTCTAATCAATGTGATTAGAAGTAAAAGAAAAAACACCTACACGGCTTTTCGGCAAACAAAGACAATTACTTTGTCGTTGGGTGACAAATGCTCCAGAAAAGTTTGGATATGAGCTCGTTTTTCTTCTTCTGTTGTTACAATCACGTTTTGTGTCACTGTGCTCACAGCCTAAGAGATTGAAAACAACACAGCACATAAACATTGAGGAGGAAACCCCATACATCAGCTCAAAAATACATCTGATTTCTGTCACTGGTTAATGTATTAATAATCTGCTTACAAGCTGGGTGTGGGGCTCATACCTGTCATCCTAGCACTCTGGGAGGTCAAGGGAGGTGGCTTGTTTGAGCTCAGGAGTTCAAGACCAGCCTGAGCCAGAGCAAGACCCAGTCTCTATAAAAAAGCAGCCAGGCATTGTGGCGGGCGCCAGTAGTCCCAGCTACTTGGCAGGAGAATCACTTTAGCCCAAGAGTTTGAAGTTGTTGTGAGCTGTGACACTATGGCACTCCACCAAGGGTGATAAAGTGAGACTCTGTATTTAAAAAAAAAAAAAAATCTGCTAACAAAAAGGCAGCAACCTTGCCGAAATTACCTGTGTTTCTACTCAAGATTTACAGTTTGCTTTATTTTTTCCACCTAAGTTGGAAAAACTTGAATGCTTGGAAGAGTGTGCTGAAAGGAACTGGCTGCCATTGTAGGGAAAGAAAACAGCCACAGGATGGGCCAAGCTAACAAAGCCCCATGTTAAATTGTGGGTACCACCCTTAAACAGGAATACCAGAGAGAACTGATGATATAACAAACACAAAATCTCAATACCGTTGACACCATTCTTTGACCCACAAAGAGATAAAACATTTGTGTCGGTAGATAAAATAGATATTGGTAGCATTTAATGAAGACAAAGAATTAAGCATTTATGCTGCCTTTCCTGACTGATCATTTTATAAATCAAGTTTTATTTGATCAGTATTTATAATCTCTAATGAAATAGGTGATGAGGCCTGGCGCCTGTGGCAGGTTTGAATCCAGCCCAGGCCCGCCAAACAACAATGATGGCTGCAACCAAATAACAGCCAGGCATTGTGGTGGGTGCCTGCAGTCCCAGCTACTTTGGAGGCAGAGGCAGGAGTCACTTGAGCCCAGGAGTTGGAGGTTGCTGTGAACTGTGATGCCACGGCATTCTACCTAGGGGAATAGCTTGAGGCTCTGTCTCAAAAAAAAAAAAAAAAAAAAAAAGAAATAGGTGATGACCCAATTTCACTTACTAATGATCAAGAGGCCAACAGAGGGTGCAGTGGCATCTACTGGGGAGGCTGAGGCAGGAGGTACCATAAGCCAGGAGTTCAGAGTTATAGTGCACTATGATTGCCCAGTAACACCCACCACCCTCCAGCTTGGATAACAAAAAGACCCTGTCTCTAACTTAAAAAAAAAAAGAAAAAGCCAATAGAGAATGTTATAATGAGGGGATCAATATATGAACCCAAGGATCAATCTCAATTTCATTAAAAGGTAACAGGCTTACACTTAGGTACATATGCAGTCTAGTGTTTAGACCCAGCTCCATCATGTTTAACAGATTATTGAAATTTTAAATGTGACAAATTGGTACTGTAAGCATGTTAAAATTAATCTCTTAGATATAAGCTGAAATATTTACAGATATAATTATATGCATCTGGGAATTGCTCTAAAATTGGCAGAGATGATAGGTCAAATTTGCTGTTTAAAATTTTCATAAGAAATGTATAAAAACAGTAATAAACAAGCTTACAACGAGATCCAATGTCCCAACGTAGACAATCATTGGTTCTTTCAAATAAGATTGTGCAAGTCGCCTAACAGCATATGGCCAAGTTGCACTGGAAATACAAGATACACAAACACTGAAGAGTTAGTGGAAATCAACATTATTGTTTGCTTGAGCACCATGAACAAAGTCACTCATGAAAGACACATTCAGTATTTTCTATCTTTTTATTAAGTAAGGCAGATCCAACAATTAAGAGTCTCTAAAAATTTTTCAACTATTGGAAAGCCACTAGATGAAATCTTTCTTGGTTTTTTTTTTTTTTTTGGTTTTTAAATTTTATTTTGTTGCTTATTTTTAATTTCTTTCCTTTTTTTTTTTTTTTTTTTTTTGTGGAGACAGAGTCCCACCCTGTACCCCTGAGCAGAGTGCAATGGCTTGGTAGTTCACTGCAACCTCAGACTCCTGGCTTGTGGGCATTCCACTGCCTCGGCCTCCAGAAGCCACTGGGATTACAGGTGCTCGCCATGGCGCTCGGCTGGGTTTTTCCATTTTTTTCAGGAGTCGGGGTCTCACTTTCTCTCAGGCAAGTCTTGAAATCCTGAGTTCCAGGGATTCTCCCTCCTCAGCCTCCCACAGTGTTGGGATTACAGGTGTGAGGCACCACGGCCAGCTAGATGAAATCTTTCAATAGGTTTAATAGTTCTTTAAACCAAAGGTGAAGGAAACCTATAATAACTTCAATTAAATTCTAGCCTAGAATAAGGTAAATGAAATTAGTCTTAGGTTAGTTTTCTCTTGGACCTTATAAAACACAAAAAAATCCCCAAACTCAAGTTTTTTCAGACCATGTTAGCAGGCAAAACCAAATGCTTATGCCAAATAAAAATCGTTTTAAATATACCAATGAAAGGATATGGAAATTTAAATGTTTCTCCAACCACTTATGAAATAATGAAAGTCACCACTTTTTATACCGTAACAGTAACTGCAATGAAGTCCAGCTTCACTTTTCTTGAAATGGGAAACAAAGGAGTTATTCAGTATACCCATGTTAAATATAAATATACTGGGATTCAGTTATTTCCTCAATTATACGCTATTATTAATAATGAAAAAGGATATGAGGCCAGGAGAAATTAGTCTTTACAAATCACTCTGCATTCAAACAATCATTGCTTCCTCAGTTTTGTTTTTTTTTGAGACAGAGTCTTACTTTGTTGCCCTTGGTAGAGTGCTATGGCATCACAGCTCACAGCAACCTCCAGCTTTTGGGCTTAAGCCATTCTCTCGTCTCAGCCTCCCAAGTAGCTGGGACTACAGTTGCCTGCCATAAAGCCTGGCTATTTTTTTGTTGCAATGTGGGCAGGGCCGGGTTTAGAACGCCACCCTCAGTATATGGGGCCGGCACCCTACTCACTGAGCCATAGGTGCCGCCCTGCTTCCTGTTTTATCATGGGAAAAAGTATTCAACCAAATGTCTACTTACAACAACCAGTGATCTTTTATTTATTATTATTATTATTTTTGAGACAGAGTCTCAAGCTGTTGCCCTGGATATAGTGCTGTGGTGTCACACCTCACAGCAACCTCCAACTTTTTGGCGTAAGTGATTCTCTTGCCTTAGCCTCCCAGGTAGCTGGGACTAAAGGTGCCCACCACAATGCCTGGCTATTTTTTGGTTGTAGTTGTCATTGCTGTTTGGCAGGCCTGGGCTGGATTCAAACTCACCAGCTCTGCTGTTATGTGGCTGGCGCCTTAGCCGCTTGAGCTACAGGTGCCGAGCCATGATCTTTTATTTAAATGTGAGATCTTTGAGTAAATAAATGTTTCTACAGAAATCTTCATCTGCAACTTTGGAAACCTGATAGTCACAAATAAAGCTTACAACTATGTTTAGTTGCTAAACTAAGTGACTGGGATATCACTAATATGATATTTCTGACCTAATGACCTCAAAAAGTATTTTTAACCAAACACAACGCGATTCTATCCCACTATTTTACACAGTTATCAGGCATCTACCTACCTCGTCATAATAGTCTGTCTGTCTGGGCGCACATCTAACAAAATCTTCATTATCTGAGGTTCAAATCCCATGTCCAGCATCTTGTCTGCTTCATCTAAAACCTACATCAATAATGAATAATGCAGCTAGATTAGACATGGGAGGCAGCTAAATGATATGCTTTGTTTATTTTTTTATTTTATTTTTTTTGGCTGGGGCTGGGTTTGAACCTGCCACCTCCGGCATACGGGGCCGGCGCCTTACACCTTTGAGCCACAGGCGCTGCCCAATATGCTTTGTTTATAAGTAGAAAATGGAAATAGCAGTTTCCCTTATTATCCACTAATTGCTTTAATTTCTCCACAGTGGTTAGATTAACGAAACCATCTGCAGGGTGGCGCCCATAGCTCAGTACACCCACATACACCCAGGCTGGTGAGTTCAAAACTGGCCTGGGGCCAGCCAAAAGTGACAACTGTAACAACAAGAACAACGGAAATAGCCGGGTGTTGTAGCGGGTGCCTATAGTTCCAGCTACTCCGGAGGCTGAGGCAAGAGAATTGTCTAAGCCCAGGAGTTGGAGGTTGCTGTGTAATGCCACAGCACTCTACCAAGGGCAACAAAGTGAGGCTCTGTCTCTACAAAAAAAAAAAAAAAGAAGAGCAGGGTTCAGTAGCTTTATAATGGTTACCAAGCATGAAGCATGGATACAGGGCACACTCCCTGGGTGTAAGACAAAACTACAACTCTGACTTTTGGCTTGGTGCCTGTGGCTCAAGTGGCTAAGGCACCAGCCACATACACCAAAGGTGGCGGGTTTGAATCCAGCCCAGGCCTGCCAAACAACAATGATGGCTGCAACCAAAAAAATAGCTAGGCGTTGTGGAGGGCGCCTGTGGTCCCAGCTACTTGGGAGGCGGAGGCAGGAGACTCACTTGAGCCCAGGAGTCGGAGGTTGCTGTGAGCTGTGATGCCACAGCACTCTACCCAGGAGGAAAGCTTGAGGCTCTGTTTCCGCCCCCCCCCCAAAAAAAAACTCTGACTTTTACCTGTCATGTGTAAATTATATAAACTAATAATTTGTACCTTCATATTAATCTGAAATTTAAAAAAGAGCAAGAGGTGGTACCTGTGGCTCAAAGGGGTAGGGCACCAGCCCCATATGCCGGAGGTGGCAGGTTCAAACCCAGCCCTGGCCAAAAACTGCAAAAAAAAAAAAAAAAAAAAAAGCAAGAGAAAAAAATATATAGTTCAGCTCTTTTTTCTCCCAGCATCCCGAAGCCTGCCTTCATGATTACCAAGTATGTTACACTTTTCAAGTTGACAAAGTTATTCATCTGCAGATCATTTAGCCTTCCAGGTGTTGCAATGATGACATCTACACCTTTTCTAAGGTCTTCTATTTGTCGGTCTCTATCTCCACCACCATAGACACAGACACTTTAAGAAAAAAAAAATCCAAAATAAACAAAGGAAAAAAAAAATCTAGATTCACGTTTAGCCAAAGAGTATCTCATCATAACTAAACATTCCAACCAACCTAATCCTGCCAGTTTCTGAGAACTATGCACACTCATCAGCCTACAGTGGGTGTCCTAAAGAGCCACTCCTGTACTGTCCCTTTTACCCAGGCTATAGTTAGTTAAATCAGGAGCTAATACCCGACCCACGTTGAGCCATTGAGAGTCTCTAAATGTGTGAAATATAGTGGAGAAGACATATAAAACTTAAAATATTAAAGGAGTGGCTCAGCACCTGTGGCTCAATCGGCTAAGGCGCCAGCCACGTACACCTAAGGTGGCGGATTCAAATCCCCAGCCCGGGCCCGCCAAACAACAATGATGGCTGCAACTAAAAAATGGCCGGGTGTTGTGGCGGGCGCCTGTAATCCCAGCTACTTGGGAGGTGGAGGCAGGAGACTCGCTTGAGCCCAGGAGTTGGAGGTTGCTATGAGCTGTGATACCATGGCACTCTACCCAGGGGGATAGCTTGAGGCTCCGTCTCAAAAAAAAAAAAAAAATTAAAGGAGTGAAGGAATGGCCAAAAAGCAACTTACCTCCTAAGACCTTTATATGAATATTTAGAACATTCAGCTTCCACTTGAATAGCTAATTCACGAGTTGGTGTAAGCACTAACATGCCAGGTCTGTTCCTTTTTCCTCCAACTCTGTGGAGAGAGAGCAGATTAACATTAGATTACTGTATCTGTCTCATATGTATGTTACATTCACTCAGAACTTTCAAGATTTTTAAAGAGTATTGAAGTTAGACATAGTCACAGACACATTTACACCTTTTCTGAAAGGGTGTGTGATTAAAAGTTCCCACAGCATACTGCTGACTTTGGTTTACTAATTATGAACCCCACACTTAACAATGTACTGATATAATCTAGAATGCTAGGCGGCGCCCATAGCCCAGTGGGTAGGGTGCTGGCGACATGCAGCAGAGCTGGTGGGTTCGAAACCAGCCCAGCCTGCTAAAAAAAAAAAAAAAAATAGCTGGGCGTTGTGGCAGGCACCTGTAGTCCCAGGTACTCGGGAGGCTGAGGCCAAGAGAATTGCTTGAGCCCAAGAGTTTGAGGTTGCTATGAGCTATGATACCACAGCAGTCTACCAAGGGCGACGCAAAGTGAGACACCGTCTCAATTTAAAAAAAAAAAAAAAAAAAGGCTCGGCATCTGTAGCTCAGCAGCTAGGGCACCAGCCACATACACCACAGCTGGTGGTGGATTCGAATCCAGCCTGAGCCTGCTAAACAACGACAACTACAACCAGAAAATAGCCAGGTGTTGTGGTGGGCGCCTACAGTCCTGGCTACTTGGGAGGCTGAGGCAAGAGAATCACCTTAAGCTCAGGAGTTGGAGGTTGCTGTGAGCTGTGATACCATAGCACTCTACTAAGGGTGATAAAGTGAGATGCTGTCTCTAAAAAAAATTAAAAAAAAAGAAGAAAGAAAGAAACTTTAATTACTTTTTTGGTGTCCAGTCTATGAAATGCCCATCAAGAGAACCCTACCATGGGAATTCTTACTTTGGCTGACCATCTAGATGAATAAATCCAGGCATTAAATAAGACAGCGTCTTGCCGGTTCCTGTTTGGGCTACTCCTATAAGGTCTATTCCTTGTAAAACTATTGGCCAAGATTGTGACTGAAATAGAATTAAACATTAAAACAAAAATTATCTCTTTGTGCTAACAATTCCTCCTTTCCCAGTTCTAATCTTTCAAAGAGTTTTTTGAGGGCTGGAGGAGAGGGCCAAGAGGAATGCTATCAAGAGTTCCTCCTGGGGGCTTGGCACCCATAGCACGGTGTTATGGCATCAGCCACATATACCTAGGGTGGTGGGTTTAAACCTGGCCCAGGCCAGCTAAACAACTGCAACAAAAAAAATAGCCAGGTGTTGTGGTGGGCGCCTATAGTTCCAGTTACTTGGGAGGCTGAGGCAAGAGTTTGAGGTTGCTGTGAGCACCCTACCAAGGGCAACATAGTGAGACTCTGTCTCAAGGGTGGGAGGGCTGTGGGGAAGAGTTCTCCCTGGTGATTTAACTTCTAACAATCAGGTATCATTGTTTTGGGGGGAAATATTATTCAGTGAACTATTACTACTATGGAATACTTACTTGAATAGGTGTTGGCATTTGAAAACCTGCCTTTTTAATGTTTTCCATAATTTCAGGATAACATTGAAAGGCATCTGCAAATGCACAGGTCGGATTAGGGATTGGACGCTTTTCACCTTCTTTCAAATCATCACATACTATATTAAAATTTTCTTTCCTTTAAAGAAAAAGTAAAACAATGATTATTGGCTTTGGTCACTTTACTCCCCAAGAAAGAAATTTCCAAAATCAATTTAAGAGCTATCTAGAAATTCAACTACAACTGATAAAACTCTACCTGTTAGGGAAATTGCAGCGTGAAGCCTGAAAAATCATATACTTCTTAAATCAAAACCAGACTTGGTGTTAAGGACCTGTATCAGGAAAATTTTTTTCAATTCTCAA
>CAUYQV010144933.1:0-24158 GCA_963574575.1 Galagoides demidoff | reverse complement strand
CTCCTGCCTCTGCCTCCCAAGTAGCTGGGACCACAGGTGCCCACCACAACGCCCGGCCATTTTTTGGTTGCAGCCATCATTGTTGTTTGGCGGGCCCAGGCTGGGGATTCGAACCTGCCACCTTAGGTGTACGTGGCTGGTACCTTAGCCGATTGAGCCACAGGCGCCGAGCCAAAAAATAGATATTTTAATGTAAGATTTTTGTGTGTATGTGTGTGTACGCATTTTATTTTGATTTTATTTCAAATTCATAGGAGGGTACAAATGTTTAGCTTACATGATCTTCAGTTCTAAGATAAAGTTCAAGTTGTCCTTAAGCCCTGAACACCCTCACACTGCGCTCATTAAGTGAGATCCTGCCACTCGCCTTCCCTCCTCCCTGCTCCCCTCTCCTTCTTCTCCCCTCCCCCTGCTAGACTGTGTTTGTATTTTATCATTCAAGTGGGTGTGTGGTTATTTAAATATTGAACACTATTTCCTTGCAACTATTCATGTAAAAATGTTATTTATAGGAGAATATAAACCTTATACAATCTAGGTTTACAAATTACAGAAGAGATTTATGTGGAAAATATGGAGTGGGGAAGATAAGATGGGACAAAAGATAAGATGGGGAATTGTCAGCCCTCCATCTCCCAGAAAGCAGAGAGGAAATGACACTTGGTGCCCCGGTTGGTCAGCTAGGAGGGTAGGGAATGAGTCTGGGGGAGGAACAGAGCACACCAGTGTTGGGACAAAAGTGTGCTTTGCCTGCTTGAAAAATCAGGGTTTGGCTTCTGGTAGAATCAAACACTGGCCTCAGTGGAGTCCCATTGACAGGGAGGGAGTACTGCAGGGATGGAAAACCTCCCTCATGCTCCTGTTTACAGGGCCATGTGTACACAAATGTGTAACAAATGTACATGTGTGTTTGTTCCTGTACAACCATGCATTTAACTGAATCAAACTTTGTTTTCTTTCACTATCTTATACCTGAACATTTTGGGGAGTTTTAGAGATCGTAAATAACCCTGCCATAGACATTTCTGTTTTTCTGCCACAAAGGCACTTGCTGTGTTCACCCCTCTCCCTGGAAGTGCTCCTTCCCCTGAGGACTCACTGCCATAAACAGCTTTCTGATGTATGAAATGTAACTCTTTCCTTCCTGTCAGATCTACCAAGGTCAAAACTTCAAGTCCTATCTGTAACTACTCACCTTTCCTACTCAATTCTTTATCAGAATTGAGATTGATTTTTCTTTTCTTCAATAATTGTTCCTGTTCTCCTACACACACCGAGAAATGTTACGTTCTTAAGGAGACAAGACTTATCTCTCTCTTTTTTTTTCTGGTTTACCCTAAGCCCTAATATTAAACAAAAATATGCAGTTTGGATAAATATGTGGGTGTTATTGTTTTGGACAGAATTTTATTCACAGTTGAATGTATTGCTGATATGCATTTCTCTATAAAATCTTAACTAAGATTTAAATGAAACTGTATGAAAATATAATTACATAGAAACAAATAAAGATCCTTAACTTGGTACTCTGTTTTTTGTTTTGGAACTGAAAATTCACTATCCTAGGTAAAAATACTGAACGATTTTTGTTTTGTTTTGTTTTACCTTAGCAGATATTCTTCTTGTAGACAAATGCATTTTGATATGACAGAGGGAGGGTTAGCATTGTTTTAATTTCTGGTTGAATCTCCATATTATATTCCCAGTTCATACCCTTCTATTCATGCTTAGAAAGTGGGAATTCCAGGATATTGAAAATATGTGTTTTAAATAGTGAAATTCATTATGTTAATATTTAAGGGCAAAAACATACCAGTTATCAAAATTAACTTATAAGGAAGTAAATATCATTCATATCTATATACATATATGTGTATACATATACCATCTATTGGCACGTAGATTTCAGTAAAATATATTTTACCTATACTGTATGTGTATGTATATAATAAGCATATTACATACTTATTATGTGCAACTATCTAGTACCCTATTAATAATTTAATGGTTTTGCTTTTATAATCATACATATGTTAAAAATGTAAGCAGACAATATGCTCTATTCGCCCATATATTTACCATTTTGGTTGTCATTATTCCTTTATTCCTAAAAACAAAACAAAACACAAAACCCACCTTCCTCTCTTTATTATTTCTTGTCTGCCTTTAGAAATTTCCTCAGTGCATCTGTAGAGCAGGTCTGCTCATGGAAAAGTTTCTCAGTTTCTCTCTATCTGAGTATGTCTTTATTTCACCTTCATTTCTGAAGGATAGTTCCACTATCTATGGTATTCTGATTTGACTTTTTTTTTTTTAGTCAGTACTTTAAAAATGTCATTTGACTGCCTTTTGACCTTCACATTGGGTGATAAGAAATCCAAGTCACTGGTCCCTTGTACGTGATGTGTCTTTTTCTCTACCTACTTTCAAGATTTATATACTTTTTCAATATTTTCTGTTTCTCTGACAAGAGCACCTATCTTCTACTCATTTGAAGTGTATCATCTTTACGTTAGAAAGCATATCATAATGCTTGCTTTAAAACTTGCTGAATAACTCTGGCATCTTGGTCACATCAGGTTGGTATTTGTTGATTGCCCATTCTCTTGAAAATGGGTCACATTTTCCTGGTTCTCTCGTCTTGGGAATTTTGAAGCATATTTTGGACCTCGTACACATTCTATTGTTTAGACTCTGGGTCCTGAAGAGAATGTTGAGGTGTGTGTTTTAGGAAAAAATGCAACTCAGTTAGGATCAGACTGTAAACTCTGTCTCATCTTCTGTAGGCTCTGTCCAACTTTAGGTTGGGTTTTTGAAATCTTTGCTGTAGCTTGCAATGGTATGTCACATGCACATGTAGAGTATGGGGTTGTTACAGGTTCAAGCACAAAAAGGAGGAATCGTTTCTGGATCTTTCCCCTCCAGGATTTGTTCTTCACACCCTACATCTTGCAGGCACCTCTTTTCCTAGTTACTCTGGAAGAAAATAAAGGGGGGCATTATCTCTTGGAGCTTAGCTCCCTTTATCATTAAGTCTGGGCCATTGCATCACAGGAGCCTCCCTCAGGCAAACCTACCTGTAAGAGAAAATGTGAAACCCCTCCTCAAAAGGCTAACTTCTCCAATATTTGACTCCCCTCAGTAACTCACCTGAGTAGTTGTGGGGGGGGTGGTTTATTCAGAGTTTCTTTTTTTAATCAATGGAGCTTAGGCTCTATCATGCTAAAACTGAAACTCCCAGATAAAGATTTTGTTTCTCAAACCTAAATGGGTATATTCATTATCCATTTGTAATTAAGGGATTTTATCTGGTCTCTAGTGAGAAGAAATTTTGTATATAATCAAAATGCCATTGTACATCTTTGTGGTTTTGTTGTGTACAAGTAGGCTTCCATTAACTGAAGGATGATACGTTTATAATGCCCATTTTTGAATGTCATTGCCATTCCTTTTGGTGTCATTTTAAAATGAAGTCCAAAACTAGAAAAATGAAAAGTCTTCAAACTCTGCATAAGAGTTCAGAAGAAAGGTTTTGGAATGCTTAAAATAAAAACAAAGAAAATCCATTGTGTAACATCCTTATCTGATTATGCCTAATGTCTTGATTCTCCCTTTAAGTCATGTCATTATCAAATCTTAACATTGAGAGTCCTTCTAAATCACTCCATTTTCTGTCATTATTGTGCAAGTGAAGAGCAGAAAACAATAAAAATATAGCGACATTTTCAAAAATCTAGTGACAGAACTAATGTCAGAACTCACACTTTAACACAGATATTCTGATCAATTCTATTAGTCTAATTCAATTCTTTTCCTCATAATTAGAAGTAGTTGTTCAATCCTTTAAGGCACTGTTACTCATGATTTGCCACAGAAAGGTCATCACACTTGCTTAGAGAGCCAAGGCCTTATGAAATGCAAAAACCTCTGAGTTTTTTCCAGACATATCGTAAGAATCATTTCATTTAATCAACAAAGAAGGCTCTGAATTATGTACCAATTTTAGCTCCATTTTCCAGAAGAGGAAACCATTAAGAAGTTCGCACTATTAAGTATCTTGTCTGTCCAAGATGGCAAGGCAAGTAAATTGGTCAAGGTTGAGTCCAAAGCCTACAGAATGACTGTTCTATCCCCAAAGTTTATGGGCCTAAATGGATGAGATGATCTCTCACAGTCTGGCAAAAATATTTTTGTAAATTTATTTGTGTATAATTATGATAAAAATAGCACCTCTGGTTTTTCTATGTGTCAAATCACTTTTATTTAAAGGAAGAACATGTAATATGTAATAACAATACATCCTGAAAAATCTGAACTGTGACTTATACACAGGCATGATTGAAGAAATGAATGATACACCATCTTCTTTAGCAGCAGCACTAATGCTACGAAACATTTATCATGTGTCACACAGTGTTCTAAACTCTTCACGTGCACCTGACTTTTAATACTCAGAGCAAATCTTCTTTATTACAGGCCAGATGTGAAAACTGAGGCACCAAAGAGGAAAGTAACTATCCCAAGACAAAAACCCAGGCAGCTCTGCAAACAGTGCTTTTAACTATCCTGAAAAGAAAAGTGTGTAGCAGGACTTTTTCTGTGAGGAAATATTCTTAATACTGATTTTATTTAGTGACACACTATTGGGCACTATTTGACACTTGTTATCACTTCATTATTTAGTTTTGCAGTTTCGACACCCCCAACCTTCTGCTATCCTGACTACTGTTTCCAAATGGTAGCAGTAAGGAAGGGCTCAATCCTGTCTTTTGGCCCTCCTTACATGATCAGGAATATTTCACTCTTTAAAAAACTTTCAAAGTGACCGGGCATGGTGGCTCAGGCCCGTAATCCTAGCACTCTGAGAGGCCAAGGCAGGTGAATTGCTTGAGCTCAGGAGTTCGAGACAGACCAGTCTGAGCAAGAGGGAGACCCCATCTCTACAAAAAAAAAAAAGGCAGGCATTGTGGCAGGTGCATATAGTCCCAACTACTTTGGAGGCTGAGGCGTGAGAATGGCTTGAGCCCAAAGGTTGAGATGGCTCTGAAGTACAATGATGCCAGGGCACTCCATCTCTTTTGTTTGTCTCAAACAAAAACAAAATTAAAGTGAAAAAAGACCTATTTAGAAAAATAGATTAGATAATCATACAAGTATTCTTTTTTTTTGGGGGGGGAGACAGAATCACACTCTATCAGTCTCCTGAAAACATGTGTTCTTAAAGATAACTTTAAGAAAACTTTTCAAAGACAAAATAATTACAGTAGGATTTTGTGTCCTTACCATATCATCACCCCTCCCCAAGGCTGGCAAAAAGCCTAACTCACTTCAGAGCTTTTTCTCTTAATAGCTGGGCTCTCTGCATTTTTAGTCTAAGCTACCTACCTCTTCAGAACTGGCTTTTCTACTTGGACCATCCTAATAAAGTCTATTTTCTTCTTTAGAAAGATCAAAGACAGGCTCGTTGAGGGCAGAAGGACCATCTGTTGTTATTCCTCTTCACATTCTCTGCGTGTCTTACCCTCACTGTTCAATAAAGCCTCCCTTAATGAGTGAACAAAGAAAGCTCCTAGCTGGGTCATCTCAAGTACTGATAAATGTTGAACTAAAACAGAATGAGAGAGGAAACCTGTGTGAAATGCCTCCTCATTCTTTCACAATGATTTTTTGCGGAGAGAACTCTTCAACTTTTCTCTTTCTGATCCTCAATTCTCTCTGTTCTACTTGATATTGTTCTAATGTGTTTGGGTGGCAAAAGGCTCACATTTAACACCCTGTTTTCTTCTTTGTCCCCTCCATTCAAAATAATGTTTTCAAAGGACAACCTTTCCTTACCCAAACAAAATATCTTAAACAAAACTTAAACATAGCCATTGAGCAGATGTTTAGTTCAATGCCGTGATCTCTAGAGTAAATGAGGGGGTAGCAAGGCCTTGTTGAGAAAACTGAAGCCTGAAGCATCTTTCAGTAACCGCAATTGCAGGAACAAGAATTTTCTGGCACATGAAAACACAGACTTCTTTATTATGATGTCTGCAGAGGCAAAAATAGATAATAATTAAAATATGAATTAATATCTTGCTGAAAATAAAATATTATTTCCTTAGCAACAAAGCCTTGGGTTCTAATGGCTTCCATGTGCATTATAGTGGAAAAATAAGGCATTTTACAAGTTCAGCTAATTTTGCTAATGTACGTACGGGACATGTCCAAGAGGTGGATTTTGTGCTACTCTTCCCTGAACTTGTTCTGTAACATACGTGTGAGTCAGAAATGGGCAGTGTTTTAAACGAACCCCTTCCAGTTCTCTGCAACCATGTGGGCTCAGGTGTACCTTTCCTTATTAAACTCGTGTTGGACTTGTGGCTGCTTGGACATGAAAGCTGCAAATTCCTGACAAGGTTGTGACCCTCTGTGGTGGGCCATGGAAAACAATAAAAAGGGTAACTTCCCAGCTGTGCACATGTCAACGAGTGAACCTCAAAAACAGGGTCATTGACAAGAGAGAAAGACTTAATTTTATAGAGGTTAAAAAAACAGTAAGGAGCACAAGTTGGAGTGTAGGAAGATGGCAAAATATGGAATAAGAAATAAACTTGCTTACAGGTGTGTGTGGGAGGATGGAAAGTGCCTTACTGGCCTCTTAAATAGAAAAAGGAGAAAGGAATAAGCAACAAGAGATTCTTAATGATCTGAATATGGACACAGATGCCTGAGGCTGGGCCTATTTCAGGCCAATACTGAGCTTTTGGGTTTACAGAATCCTTTACTTGGCTCTGCCTCCTGGAGCCCAAGGGCAGTACTCATTAGGAAGCTGGAACGCCCAAGGGCACTATTCATTAGGAAGCAGGACCCTTACCTAAGGGTTGTTTGTGTTGGTCTTTCTTGCCAGAAAGAATTGTTCATTAGCATCTGAGAGAAATCCACCCTCTCTCTCTACAGATAAACGGTTTAAAATAAAACTTGTTGATTGAAGGTTGGGGTGAGTGAAGGGGAAGGGGTCTTCAATAGGGACTGCTAAACCCCTTTGATCATGGTCGAGGGGCAAGTAAGCCTGTGTGGCATAAAGAAAGCCCAAATCATGTTTGACTAACTTAGTTTTATCATTAAAATGGCAAATTCACTTTGCCCTATGTATGGTCCAGTGGGTTGACTTAATGATATAATTGGATCAATCAAGTAGTAATCCACTTGATAATGCAAGCCATCAACTATTAGCCCTATTGTATAGTTACTACTGCACCTAACCACCAGCAGCTACCAGCCAGAGATTTTTCTTGCAGTGTGGAGATACCAGGGATATATAGGGGTTGGGAAAGTGTGGGGTTGCGAAAACCAAAGGCTTGGTGAATGTGGCAGCTCTGTGGTATCTTCTCGCTTATCTGACTTGATGTGTTAGTATAGAGGCCTCTTGCTTTTTCACTGGGGATTTTGGGCTTAATAATATTTTGCAAATGATTATTCCCTTTCTTTGTGGAGCCTTTGTCAGTAATGGAAATGTTAACATGGTTCTTTATTTTTTTTCCACTTTATTTTTGATTTTTTTTTTTCGCTGAAATTCTCCAGTAAGTAATTTGTGGAGTTGAAAATGTATATAGCCTAGAGACGATAATAGAATAATTAAAAAAAAACAAATAGACAAAAATGAAGTTAACCAAAAATAAACCTACTTCCCAGATGGAAATTTTCGCCTTCTAGAATAAAGTGCACGGAAAGGCTTATGTAACTGATGGATGAAAAGTCTCAGCAACCAATGCTAAGTTGCATGAAGGCTGCTGCTGGTGACACTGGAGATCAAAACTGGACAAACATTCTCCAAAAGAATAGAAGAAATTGGCTGCTGCCAATCCAGAGAAGCGCCTTTGTCCTAAAGGTTCCTCTTAATTCAGGTTGGTTCCTATATTTCCTTTATTACTGTGCCTTTTCCTGGGACTTCTAGCAAATATTCTATTGGCCTTGACTCCAACAATATGCACAGAAATGTTTAAAATTATCAATGGCGGAAAGAGGAACACATTAAGACAGCCTCTTATAGATTGGATTAGTTCTTGTGAGGACCCACTGCTAAAGATTTCTCAGCAAATTGAGCTGTGGTAATTTAAGCAGAACACATCTTTTTTTTTTTTTATCCCCACAACATACCACATATTCATCAGATACAGAAATACACAGCCCAGTGTGATGAATCGAGAACCTGCAAATTAATTATAGGTGTCTTTTATATCTCTCCCCTTGATTAATGTTCCCTCCTCCCCCTCCCATCTTTTTTCTTTTCTTCTTCTTCTTCTTTTTATTTTTTTTTTTGTTAAAAAAGCTCTCTTTCTATCTAATTTGGCAAGACTGGGAATCTCAAAACTTTAGGTTTTTTCTAATCCTCAGTATTTGGAATCACTAGGCAGTAAGACGTGTCAACATGAAAATTCATCGTACCCACCAGCTGCATTAACATATTTTTCCCAGAGCATCTTCTGCTGCCGGTTGGTTTTCACGTTAATGTATTTCCAGTGTCTTGCTTCAAGTGAAAAGTGCCCTGTTTCTCTCGGCCCGAAGTTCATATCAATCTTTTTCCAATGAACAATATAGCTATTATCACTCTTGGAAAGTGTAAAATTTTGTGAACGTACCATACTCAATTTTGTTGTTGTTACTTAGCTATCCTCTGTCTGTTTTACTTGGCTTAGAAAGGAATCTGATTATCGTGCCAAGCTCAGAAATTGGAACTGTCTACCTACAGAGTCAAAGAAATGAGAAAATGGTATGCACTTCCTGCAAGGCAAATGTTTTCCCTGTGCACCATAACTTTTAATGTCTTCTAGGTTAATAAAGTAATGAGCTATGAATCAGCAAGATTTGTATTGTTATTGAACCTTGCTGCAACTTATTCATGCTTTCCTGACGTTGGCAGCGTATAACTTGCATTTGGAACTTTCATTATAAAAGACAATATTTAGATCATTTGAAGAAGGTGCTGCAGACTGGAGATTCAGATTGATTTCTCTTCACCAGAGGCTTTTCTTGAAACACTAATTTCTTGACTACTTCATGCAGTCTCTGGATACCTGCCATTTATTGATTTTATACCACATCTTCCAAAACTGACAGTTTAGTTGTGAATTGATAAAGAATCTCCCTAAGAAATAGACATTGAGCAAATGATGATTCTTCATCCATATGCATCCTTTTAATACTTACCAACATTAAGGATGGGAGAAAATAACTTTTATTTTTAAATTTAGCAAATATGTAAAATGTACACCAATGAGAATAATAGTAAAATTCTCATGTAGCTAGAAACCAGTGTTTAAAATCATAAAATATTTTTTCATTATACCTGATGGTATATATTTTTAAAGGAAATGAAACACTGAAGAGAATAAAAATGATTAAGCTGCTTTCCCAAACTCTTCACCCTTTTCCTTATTCAGAAACTACCACTATCAGACTCTTGGGTATATTTCTAGTTCAGTACTGTGTACATGCATGTCTACAAAATGGGGTGTGTTTATTATAAATGGTATCATACCGTACTCTTCAATCTTTGTCTTGCTTCTGTTCACTAAACCCGCTTTTGAGATCTTATATGGAAATCAGTAGCTCCATCTGGTTCGTAATCACTGTGTGGTATCCTAATACTTTCCATGATGTATGTATAGATATTCTTCCTGCTGGATATTTGTTTCCATTCTTACAGCCCTTATGAGGAAGGCCTCCAGAGACATTCCTGCTAAGTCCCCTGATGTTTACATGTGAGACCTTCCCTGTAATATATGTTCAAAAGTACAGCTGTGGGTGCGAGGTCAAATACAGTTTTAACTTACTGGGTATCACCAAATTGTGCTTCAGAGCGACTCCTGTTTTGGAGAAGAAATCACTCATTCAGGAGTTACTGTTCCTCTGTCAATTTGTCAACTTACAGTACTTTTGCACTGTAGACACATTTTGCAATGGAAATTTGATTAAAAGTCACGCATATGTATTTACCTGCTACCTTGTGAGAATGAACACCTTCTTATGAATTGTTCACAAGAAAAGGCCCCCTTTGAAAAAAAAAAAGAAAAGGCCCCCTTTGGACTGGCTTTCTGTGTATTGCTTGTCTAGATTTTCTGTCCGCTTTCCTACACGGTTGCTTGTATTTTCCTTGTAAGTCTATAGGACTATTTTCACATTTAGGTACTAAACCTTCATTTTACTCTTTGTGAATATTGTCTTCTAGTTTTTGCTTGTTCAACTTTGTTCATTATGGCTTTTATGGGAAGCATGTTTTCATTTTAATGTAGTTAGTCCCAATTATCTATTTTTTTCCCTAAGTTATGCTTTTAGCTAAGAAATACATTCCTATCAGAGTTTATGCAGAAATTCTATTAAACATCTTTCTAATAATTGGTTTTGGTTTTTAATCTCTTATATTTAATGTGTGGATTTAATAGGAAGTAAAAATTTAATTTTTCTGTAAAGAAAAACTAATTAGTCTAACACTATCCTTCACTATTTGTTATAAACCAAATTTCTCTACATGCCTGGCCTTGTTATTGGATTTTAATACCATTTCATTGAGTCCCCTATTCCTACATTAACATACACTGATTTAATTACTGTAGCTTTTGAACAATTCTTGCTCTCTGGTAAAGCAGGTCCTACGTCTTTGTTTATTCTTTTGGATTGTTTTGGTTGCTGTTGTATTTTTCTTCTTTAATATGAATTTCAGTAATAGTTTTCCTGGTTCCCCCAAAAATGTGTTTGAGATTCTTACGGTCTATGTAAATATGTAGAGTAACACGGAGTGAATAAAGTGGACATTAATTATCTCCATCCACAAATACGGGATGTGTCCCTGCTTCATCAAGGGTTATTTATGAATTTTTAATTATATTATTTGTCTTTCTGTTCTTTTTTTATTTTTTATTAAGTCATAGCTGTGTACATTAATACTATCATGGGGTACAGTGGGTTGTTTCTATATACAATTTGGAATACTTTCATCCAACTGGTTAACATAGCCTTCATGTCATTTCCTTAGTTGTTGTGTTAAGCCATTTACATTCTACATTTAGTATGATTCACATGTACCCTTATGGGGTAAATCATAGGCATGATCCCACCAATCACCCTCCCTCCACCCAACCTCCCCTCTCCCCACCCCTCCCTCTCCCCTTTCACCATATGTATTTCTGTTCTTGCTCATCTTTTGTTTGATTTATTCCTACCATGCTTTTAATTTTTCTTGATATTGTTTAGCTGAATTAAAAAATATTTTAAAGGATGATTTTATTATTTTTTCTATGCTTATATTAATTCCAGCAGCTCTGAAAAATAAAAACCCTATTGAATTGAATTCTCTGTTTTAGTTTCTTTTGTATTTTCTTTACAGACAGTTTTCTCTCTCATGTTGCTTTTCTTTTCTATTGTTAGCTTAGAAAGAACTGCCAGAAAAAAATCGTGATCATTAGAGATGATACTAGGCAAGCTTATCTTACCGCAGACTTTGTTAGAAATGCCTCTGAACTCCAGCATTAAGCACAGTTTGATGAAGATAAAATTACCAGGGAAAGGAAGCACCTCCCTGTTGGTAACTTGCAAAGAACATCCTCAGTAATGAGGATTAAGTTGGGCAATTCCTTTTGCTGTGATTATTGAGATGCTTATGTGTTTTCTACTTTTTAATCTGTTAATATGGTAAATGACATCAATATGTGACTATGTAACACCGTGGTGTTATTTTTTAAATTGCTGATCACATGCATTATATATGCTTGAATACTTGACCATAACACATTGCCAAATTTGGTTTTCTAACATTTTATTTTGATCTTTGCATCTGTGTTTCTAATGAAAGTAGACCATAGTTGTACTCTTGAAATGTTTATGCCTGATTTAAACATCAAAGCTATACTAGAGTCATACTTTGGGAAAGATGAATCACTCTTTTTTTCTCTGTTCTCTCCATCAATTCAAATAAGACAGACATAATGTATTTCTCCAAAGTTTGTGAGATTCCAATGACACAGTCTGAAACTGCTGCTTTTCTGGTGTATATGGATGTTAAAAACATATATACTATGTGGAAGTAATCATTTGCTATGAATTTAATTCTCCTTATGGTATTATTTATCAATCCATTTCTATTTGTATTATATAATGAATTATAGTTAATTATAATTTTCTGTAAAATTTGCAATTATCTAAGTTTGCAAATTTATTGTCATACATTTTGGTATGCTTAACAGTCTTTAAAACTCTCCTCTATTTGTAATTATGTAACATTTTGTAATATCTGTATTACTTTGTTGTGCCTTTTTTCTTCTTTCCTGTACTATTTTTCCTAGATGTTTATCTATATTTTGAAGGCTTATTTTGTTTGGTTGGTTTTTAAGAATCACTTTTGTATGCTATTGACTTTTTTATATTCTTGTAATTTCTACTATTTATATTTTCCATTTCTCTACTGCAGGTATAAATTAATCTGCCACTAACATTGTTTATTTTGGCTCATAAATTGTATCAGATTTGGACAGTGAGATCTCCTTCCAGCTAGGATCCCTGCCTTTTTTTTTTTTTTTCAACATCACTGTGTAAGATTTTTTTCTATCTCAGATTAATATGAGAGTACACATGACTAGGTTATGTTGTTTGTGTTTGTTAGGTATAGTTCAAGTCAGAGTTGAGCCCTTCACCCAGGGGATATGCTGTATATCCTTATATTGTGCCATTTGGTGAGAGTTTACCAGTCTCCCTCCCTCCTGCCCTCTCTTCCTTCCCTCCCCACCCCTCCTCCAATTTGAATTGAACTGAGTTTTTCTCTCATGTGGGGGTATAGTTGATTATCTCTTGGTTTCATACCAGTATTGTGTACATTAAATATTTGCTTTCCATTCTTATGATACTGTACTAAGAAATGTTCTTCATATCCATCCAGGTTGACATAAAAGATGTAAAGTCTCCATCTTTTTATGGCTGAATAGTATTCCATAGTATACATATACTACAGTTTATCAATCCATTCATGGGTTGGCGGGCAGTTGGGTTGATTCCATGTCCTGGCAGTTGTGGATTAAGCTGTGATAAATATTCTAGCACATATGTCCTTATGGTAAAATTATTTTTTTTCTTCTGGGTAGATGCCTAGTAATTGCATTGCAGGATCAAATGAAAGGTTTACTTTTAGCTCTTTGACGATTCTCCATACTTCTTTCCATAAAGGCTGTATAAGTCTGCAGTCCCACCAATGTGTGGGACTTCTCTCCACGTCCATGCCAGCATCTGCAGCTTTGGGACTTTGTAATGTGGGCTGTTCTCATGGGGGTTAGGTGATATCTGAGGATGGTTTTGATTTGCATTTATCTGGTAATTAGAGATTCTGAGCATTTTTTTCATGTGTTTGTTGGCCATTCATCTGTTTTCTTCAGAGAAGATTCTGTTCATGTCTGTTGTCCACTTATAAAGGGGATTGTTTGCCCTTCTCTTATTGATAAGTTTGAGTTCTCTGTAGATTCTAGTTACTTTGTCAGATTGGAAGCATGCAAATATCTTCTCCCATTCTGAAGGTTGTCTGTATACTTTGGTTGTTGTGCCCTTAGATGTGCAGAACTTTTGGGTTTGATCATGTCCCATTCATTTGTTTTGATGTTGTTGCAATTGGGGATCAAGGGGGTCTTCTTCACAAAATCTTTTCTCAAGCCAATATCATTAAGATTTCTTCCCACACTATCTTCTAGAATTTTTATCATTTTGTGTCTTAAGTTTGTTTATTTGTTTGTTTGTTTTTGAGACAGAGTCTTACTTTGTTGCCCTCAGTAGAGTGCCCTGGTGTCATAGCTTACAGCAACCTCAAATTCTTAGGCTCAAGTGTTTCTCTTGCCTCAGCCTACCAAATAGCTGGGAGCCCACCACAATGCCTGGTTGTATTGTTTGTTTTTTTGAGACAGAATCTCAAGCTGTTGCCCTAGTTAGAGTGCTGTGGCGTCATAGATCACAGCAACCATTCAATTCTTGGGCTTAAGTGATTCTCTTGCCTCAGCCTCCTAAATAGCTGGGACTATAGGCACTTGCCACAACACCCAGATATATACAGTAGTTTGGCAGGACAAGGCTGGATTTGAACCCACCAGCTCTGGTGTACATGGCTGATACCCTAGCAGCTGAGCAACAGGGGCCGAGCCACCTGGCTGTTTTTGAGATAAGGTCTCGCTCTGGCTCAGGTTGGTCTCAAACCCGTGAGCTCAGGTAATCCGCCTGCCTCAGCCTCCCAAGTGCTAAGATTATAGGCATGAGCCACTGCGCCAGCCTTCTGTCTTAAGTTTAAATATTTTATCCAGCTAGAGGCAATTTTTGTTAATGGTAAGAGGCGTGGGTCCTGTTTTAGTCTTCTACATGCGACTGACCAGTTCTTTCAGCACCATTTAGTCCTCCTGCTATCAGTGACATATCCCCATCATCCTCGAGGCGTATCTTTTCTAAGCAGTAAGTGGTTTTGTGCCCCAGTCCTGGAATGAGGCAGTTTTCCAATAATGGCTAGTTCCTGTTAGTGGATAGTGGCATTTAAAAGTCAAAGTCAAGGATGCTAGTTGTGCTCACTGCTGTCGGAGTGTTGGGACTCTCAGTCAGAACTATGGTATATACGCTGTATGTAATACACATGTATGTCACAATATAGTATGCATACTTACATGGAGATGAGCATTTCTATTCATATTTATCCCTATAGCTTGAAAACAATGCATTCAACCCAAACTTCTTTCAATTCCAACACAGCAACACAGGTTGATTCTAGTTTTCACCCTTTCTGTGTTTGTAACTCCTTCCTCCAACAGTGAGAAATCTGGCATATTTAATCAGTCCTTCTGTTGTAACTAGTCTCTCTTTACTGCTGCTGCACCATGCACTGAGCAGCAACCCTCCCTCTCCTTCTTGGCTCTGACAGCCTCTGTCTGGCTACCGCAGCCCCACCACGTCAGGGCACATTGGGTTCCAACCCCTAATACCCCAGCAGTCCAGTGGCCTCTTCATCATGGCCAGGTTCTGAAGCTCCACTCGGAAACTCCCCTCAGCATAGACATCCTTTATTCCTTGTATGGGCTCCCATCCCCATTCTGTGATGTCCTTACAATGAGGCATCCTTCTTCACTTACTTGGGCTTCATCCTACTCTACACTAAGATGTTCAAATACAGAGACACCTCTCAAAGCACTCGGGTTGAGCATCCCTCCTGCAAGAACATCCTACTTACACACCTGGCCTCTGGCGTCTTACTCAGATTCAACATACATTTCCAGGTCATCTCTCAAGCTCCATCCCCCACATGGACACTCTCCTGACTCTGTTTGTTCTTTGATGCCTGACATTAGGCCATGTCCTGAGGGACATTCTTCCTTATCCTACCCTTGCCAGACAGTCATCATCCATGAATGTCCTAGTCACACTTTTTGGGTTCGAAATCCCACCCTGGGCTACTGTGGCCCAACTGCCCTCCCATGTAGACATTTATTTTGCTATTCAATTTAATGGCTTTTTTTTTTTTTTTTTTTGGAGACAGAGTCTCACTATATCACCCTGAGTAGAGTGCTGTGGCATCACACTTCACAGCAACCTCAAACTCTTGGGCTTAAGTGATTCTCTTTCCTTAGCCTCCCAAGTAGGTTGTACTACAGGAGCCCACCACAACGCCCAGCTATTTTTTGGTTTTAGTTGTCATTGTTATTTGGCGGGCCCGGGAGGGATATGAACCCTCCACCTCTGGTGTATTTGGCTGGCACTCTAGTTGCTGAGCTAAGGTGCTGAGCTAGCTTTTGGCTTTTATTGCTCACCAAAGGAAGAAAAGGGAAGAAAAAAATGAGAACAAAGTTAAAAATATAAGTTTTTAATATACACATTTAGCAAACTCTAAAGTTAATTTATGTTTTTATACTTCTACCAAATGAATTAAGAAGCCTAGAGAAATTTTGTCCCATTCTCCTTCCATTCTGCGTTTTATTATTTGTCTATACAGGTTGCCTATGAAGTTCATGTGAGATTTAAAACTGCACAGTAATTTAAATTGCACATGAACTTTATGGACACTCTGTATTTCAGTTCTACTTTATTATTAAATATTGCTACCGCTATTATTGTTTTTTTCATTACTATTATTGTTATAATTATTTTTATAGTCAATATTCATTGAATTTATTTAACATAAATAAATGTATTTAACATGGTAATCTTTTTCTTCACCCATCATTATTTATTGCACCTTTATACTTTCTTCTGGGTTTAATTTTTTTCTTAAAATTTTGATTTTTTTAACAAGGAATGTCTATTAGGAAAGTTTGTCATTCTTGGAAGATCTCTTATTTCTTAACATTCTGTTCCCTACTTCTGTATTAATTTTATTTATTTATTTATTTATTGAGACAGAGCCTCACTATGTCACCCTAGGTAGAGTGCCATGGCGTCACAGTTCACAGCAACCTCAAACTCGTGGGCTGAAATGATTCTCTTGCTTCAGCCTTCCAAGTAGCTGGGACTACAGGTGCCTGCCACAACACTTGGCTGTTTTTTTGGTGCAGTTGTCATCGTTGCTAAGCTGGCCCGTGCCAGGTTGGAACCAGCCAGCCTCGGCGTATGTGGCTGGCACTATCACCACTGTGGTATCCAGGTGCCAAACCTACTTTTAATTTTTTAAATACAAAAAATTTTAAGTCCCTTTCAGAATTTTCTATGGTATGAATTATCAGAGTTTAAATTTCCATATCGTGTCTTTTTGTTTCATGTATCTTTTCATCTTTCTTCTTGCTTATTGCTTGCATGCCTTCTAACTTTTTGAAGGACTCTGAATTCCACCTCCCTGTGTACTCGGGGTCTGAGGCCTGTATTCTGCTTCCAAAATCAGAACCCTATCCATTAAGGTCTGTGCTGCTCTGCTGGTATTACCGTCGCCACTCACATTTCAGCTTTAGCTTCTGGTCCCCACTTTGATTTTTGTTTGTTTGTTTGTTTTTTGCAGTTTTGGCCGGGGCCAGGCTTGAACCTGCCACCCCTGGTATATGGGGCTGGCGCCCTACTCCTTGAGCCACAGGCACCGGCCCCCCCCCCTCTGATTAGTTACCACCTTGTTTCTAGCACCTGGAAGAAACTTTCCTTTATGGTTATCAGGACCTTATTTCTATTTTTGGAAATAAGAGGCAAAAAGTAGAAGAGTCAGAAAGAGGATTTGAGAAATTTCCATTTTAGTTAAACCTGCCATATTAATTGAAGATCAGAGCATTATACTATCAATAATTAAGAAGAGATTAAAAATTGGAAAAAACAGTAATATCTCAAATTAAGCTTATATATTAAAAATCTGAGATAAGCACAAAGAATGACCATTTTAGCACTTTTGAAAGGATTATCATTAATAGAAAAAATCCAATGTGATAGACTTCAAATTACATAAGTACATAATATATATTTAAAGATGTCTCAACACTTATTTTTGATGCACTTTTTGGCTAATTATAAATGATAGGTTGATAAATGACATGTGACTCGGACCCATCTTTAGATTCTTGGTTTCCATTTTCATCATTGTTTCTGTTTTTAGTGGAAATGTCTTTTCCTCTCTGTGTGTTTCAGAGTCTCCTCTCCAGACCATGTCATGTATCACAAAGCATGGTGGGCTTCCTTGATCCTATAAGGACTAGGCAGTAAGATTTTTCTTAAGGATATTTACAGCTTAGATGAAATTCAGAAGGATGAGTTAGAAGAGGGATCGGTAGTGGTAGAATTTCTAGCCCAGCAAAGTAGTGGGGTATTTGTGGGTACAGGCATATGTTAATACAATAACTTCCCTAAAATCGTATTATGTAGATGGCTACCACTGACCAAAGGTCAGCTCTGACACTCACAAAATCAAAATTAGTAACGTGTCTCTGAAAGCATTTTTCTGTTCTAGTTTGAAAATATTATTCAAATGTGTAATAAGTACGTTAAAATAATCAATTATTTAGAAATTTCTCACTTATTTTATGCACTTTAATTTGTGAGCTTTATGTCAAAAACTTAAAATATAGTAAACTATGATGAGTACTTGTTATATCTTTATTGTACATTTTCTAAATAACAAAATATGTCACAATGACATTTAAATACTGAATTTTCTGACACAATCCTATAATAGAGATCCTTACCAGGGATTCTTCAATTTTTCCGACTATCTCACTGCTTTGAGAAAATGGTAAGAGATTTTAACAATTTTCCCAGAAACAAATCTTCACATATTTGGAGGGATAGTGATCTTAAAGTTCAAATCAGAACTCAGGTTATAATCTCTGATTTTAGGCCATCTTATTTTTATTTTTATTTTTTTGTAGCATACACATAAAATGAATCCTGCATAGAACCGTGACCTTTTGTTTTGTAGTGATAGCATTTTGTTTTTTCCACATTTTCTGAAATCAAACGTAGGAGATAGTGATATCAATTTTAATTCTGGACCTTGAAGCAAAATGAGTTAAAATAGCAGATACTTTCCTCATGCAAAATACAAAATTAACAATTGATATTAAAGAGATTCCCCTTTCCTTCCCAGATTTCCTCATCCTCCTGTCCCCATACATGCCCCTCTGCACTCACTTGAGTTAGATGACATGCAACCCCAAGGGTTAGAGCCAATATTCTGTAAGATTTTTTTTCTAAATCCCTCTTGATTTATACAATTTTAGAGTGAAATAGACCTCAAGGACATAAGGTCCTCTGAGAAATAAAATTTAAATCTATTTCTGGTTCCTGTTTTGTGACTTCCAACTTAAATGTATTCTCTGTCTCCGCTTTTTAGCTCTCTTACACACGTAAAAGCCCTATTTGGCATACACTTATCTTTCAAAGTTAATGGGGCAAGGTGTGTAGTATACATGTATTTTTAATAGAAAAAAGTATTTGGGAAGATTTTCTTGAATGCTTTTAAGATAATTAAGATAGCATATGAGGGTTGAGGCTCGCTATTTTTCATATGTATATATTCATATTAAACCAACTCTTCCGAAACATTGCTTGGATAAATTGATGTCATTTTGCACTCTTTTAATGCTTTTAGAATATTATGGCATTTTACAAAATCAGAATAACTCATCTCTGCGCAGCAGTTTATTTTGCCCATTACGAGGGGTTTCTTAGGCCAAAAACAATGTTTTACTATGATCTAAACAAATCATTTAGCTTTTTACAAATAACATTTATTAAAACCTCTCTCAGACACAGAAAGACAAACTATGAAGTTTCCCAACAGAACTTTATTTTACTTAACAAATAATGGAACATTAACATGATTATTCATGAGGCTTATTCTTGAAGGATATTCTAATTAAAAGATAGACTAGAGTTCATGAGTTTCAATTTAGACGAAAAGAAGCTCTACTTTTCATATAAATATCTTGATACTCATTAGGAATAATCATTGAAATGATTTTCTAAAGTGAAGGATTATGTTATAGTTAATGAAGCTTGTATTCAACAGTGAATATTAAGAAAAGGAAAATTTCCTCGCTTATAAAATTTCCCAGATTGTTAAAAGATGTATAATAGCATTGATGATACTGCCGTGCACGTGCGCTGAGAAGCGGAGCCTGGCCATGTCTGTGCTCGTGGCAAAATGTGCAGGATTTAGATAAATTATGCTAGTGTTGATTCTAAAAGGTTATAGATAGTTCCTTTTAGGAGATCACAATGAATTTGGGACTGAGGTCAATCTTTGCACTAGGCAAAGTAACCCATTGTGTCAGGCTATAGTTCATTCATTTATGTACATTTGATATATCTTAATTTTATCTTGAAGCATTTTAGTTTTTACATTTCTTTTTTATAAAACGTCCATGTATATGCACGTCTTCTCTTTTATGATAGCTTCGCGCTCACCCCTGACCTTTCCCACTGAGGAAGGAAAGCAGCAAAGCTCACAAGCTGTGTAATCAAACTCAGAAGTCCCAAAGCAGTTCTGCTGTTTTTCACCTGTGTGATCTTGGACAACTATCTCTAAATTCTGTTCCCTCACATGTGCAAAGGTGGCTTACTCAATCCAAGCCACTAGTATCAAATAGCACAAAATACCACAAACTGAGTATTTGGCTTTATTTCTTACAGTTTTAGAGGCTGAGAAAATCCAGGCACAGCAGACCCAGTGTCCGGTGATAAGCCTTCTCTCTGGTTCATAGAGGACACCTTTTTGATGTGTTTCACACGGTGGGAAGGCCCAGGCACTTCTGGGCCTCCTTTATAGGGGCACTAATCCCATTTAATCTCCTCCCAACAGCCCCACCTTTTAATACCACCACCTTAAGGGGTGGGATTTCAACATACGAGTTTTTGTGGAACACACACTTCAGACCATAGCAGAAGAGTACGTGAAAACAATCCTACTTTCTCCAGAATAGTTTCCTAGACACTGGTTTTAGAATAATAAAACTGAGAAAGTCCCAGCCAAAATGAGAGGAATTGGCCACCCTAAAAAAGGAGAAAATAAAGGTACCTACCACCAGTGGGTGCTGAAAGCAGCTCCTACCAGTTATAAACACCAACTGTTAAGAAGTAAGAAATTTTGTGGGCCAATAGTAATGTATGTCGAAGTGTTGTGACCTCTTGGTAGGCTGAAAAGCTCTGCGATGAGCGTGTTTGCACCATGATAATCAGCACATGCTACAAACCAGGGCATATTTTTCTTTTCAGCGAATCAGTTAACTCGCACACCACTGCCTGCCACTCACCAAAATTAATAAAATTACTACTGAGATAATCCATGGGCAATGCTCAGCAAAGTACATGATGCAAGGTAAGTGCAAACCCAGAGTTTGCTGATTAACATAATAATTTATTGTTACTACTATGAATTGTGCATTGGCAGTCAATGCATGGCAGATTGTACTGAACTGTACCAGAAGTCACTTGCTATAAATTATTTCATTGAAGTAATTTAATAAATTTAAATTTATCCAGAAGACAGAATAAGTTATATCTCTTAGGTCTCCAAACTGAGGGTTTTCTCCCTCTCTCTCCTTCCTCCAGATTTCTTCTCTGTGAACCTAAAAGTCCTCTCCCTCTTGTTTCCTTCCCTGTTGTGTGTCCTCAGACACTGAGCAAATCTGGCTGGGCCAGTGACCCAGCTCTGAGACTGTGAAGAATTATGCACAGGTTCTGTGAACCTGATAAATCAGAGTATGCTAATTAGGTCTTTTGAAAGCACACAATGAAGCTGGTGGGTGCTCTTGGTTTTGACTGACACCATAACCACTTGGCTTGCCCTTGCTGGCTGCCCAAATCTTCCACCATTTTTATCATCTTCTAAATTGCTAGAAATTCCTATTCTTAGTCTATGACATACAGAGTTTAAGACACCTCTTTCAGTGAAGAGGAAAAGTAACACCCATTAGGTCATCAACATAGTGCAAATTGGTTTATAAAGTTGGCACCAGGAAAAATCTTCACTTTGAGAAAAATGGCCTGGGGCAGGCGCAGAGAAAGTTCTAAAGCTTGGGAGGTTGCAGGAGGACGCAGATTTTGGGGGGGGGGGCGCCCAAAGGGCTATAGTCATCGCACTGGGGAGTGCTGGTTCTTGGGGTGGAGGAATGGGGGGGCAAAGCTAGTGCAAGAAAGAAAACAAAAGGAAATAGGACAAACTATGCAGTTTTGATTCTTGATTTTCAGGGCTAAGAGGAATTATCCAAGTAACCCTCGAAATGTTCAGATTATAGGAAAAAAAGCCAGAGTCAGGGGAGGAAAAATGATTTTAAACCCCATCACAACTTGGTTGGGACAGGTCTAGATTTTCCAGCACAAAAATGTGTGTGTAGGAATAAATATATCTAGGTAATGTTTCCTCTGCTTCATTAGCCTGAGGTACAGAAATGAAGTCACTGCGGCTGGACCAATGCAAGAGGAAAGAGTCCTATTAGATCATCATTTGAGGGCTTCACCCTCTCTCTGGCTCTGTCCAGCTGAAGCCTCCAGGCCATACCTCCTAGGGAGCAACAGATCAATCTCTTGGGATGGGGATGTTGATTTGTGCTGAAAAGCCTCTGGCCTCCCAGAAAGGCATTTCAAGGAGAAACCTGTGTGTGAGCCAGTCATTTCCTCAAGTGTTGAGGGATTTCCAGCTGATCACTCTGATTGCTCTTATAGAGATAATGTAGCATCATGAAAGGGGAGTTTCTGTAGCAGCTTACTTGCTGTCAATGGCTGCCTGTGGAGATCCAGGGTTCCCTGATGTGAATGCTAGTTTCAGTGTCTGTACAGTTTAAGAGGGAAAGAGAAAGGATGGCTGAGAGGTACAGGGGAATTTCGGTCCAGCCCAGGTCTTCAGAAGTGCTGCAGTAGAAAGAGCGGCCGGGGTATTCCCAGTGCACCCACAGGCTTTAGACACCCCGGCCCTAGGTTTTAGAAAAGATTCCATCTCTGTATTGAACCAGATGTTCGTCCCTACCTCTGTTTGTATTCTCTCTTGCTCTCTCTCTCTTTTCAATGGTCCCTTGGCTTTTAAAACTATTGACTGAAAGCTTTTTCCCTCCTCCAGTCAATTCACTTCAAAAAATATCTACTCCTGGGTCCTCAGCGGCAAACTCCATTCACTCTACGACAGAAAGAGATGGAATGCACACCGGTGAAGTATCTGTGAGCTTCAGCCACTCGTGTCAGAGGCAAGGATACACTGCAGGCTTTTTCAGGAAGTGAATTATTTTTAAATAAATTTTATTTATTTATTTAGGCAGAGACTCACTCTGTCACCCTAGGTAGAATACCATGGTGTCATACCTCACAGCAACCTCAAACTTGGGCTCAAGTGATCCTCTTGCCTCAGTCTTCTGAGTGGCTAGAATTTCAGGAATCCACCACGATGCCCTGTTAGTTTTTTTTTTTTTTTTTTTTTTTTTTTATTATATAAATTTTCTTTGTCTTTCAAAGGCTGAACTAAAAATACTTAGTTCAAGGGAAACAGCTTCAAAAACATCCCAGAGTAGTTGGATTAAAGGTACAAGGCACTGTACCCAGCTAAAAATAAATTCTATTAAGTTTCAAGAAAACTAAATGATGTTACAACATCACGTAAGACTTTAGAAAACAGAGCTCACTGTGGAGAGGGAAGAATTAAGGCAGTGATTCATCCCTTTGTGGGAATATATGCGGCTAATTGTAAAGTCAAAGATAATGAAAACACAAGAACAGAATTTTATGCGAGGGAAATCAGAGCACCCAAAGCACTGGAGTTTGGAATAAACAGCCTGTGTGTATATGTGTTTGCGAGGGGGTGTTTATTCTTTCATATAGTACAATAGATGCACATTGAGCTGCTACATCTTCTGCCATTATTCTAGAGCAGCTATTTTCAACCTGTGGGTCATGACCCACAGGAACTGTATTCAAGGGTCGCCACATTAGGAAGGTTGAGAACCACTCTTCTAGGCTCTAGAATGGTTTGTCCCTGAAAAGAACAGTTACTTGTCTTCTATAGTTTATTTTCTAGTACAGCCAATAAGTAAATTAATTATGCTAAAAAAATAGTGTCAATTGGAGATTACTACAAGTAAGAAAATAACGGAGAATAAAGGGATAGAAAGTGCAGATGGGTGGGGGTCTCAGAGGTAAGGTGGGCAGAGAAGGCCTTTCTGAGTTGGTGGCAAGTGTCTACTGAGACCTAATGAATGAGGAAAAAACAAGACATATGAAAAGCCGGGGCAGAGCTTCCCAGGTGAAGGGACTAAGTAAAGGTCTCAAACAGGAATTATTTTGGCAGGGTACAATCAAGCCTGTTTACACATTAGAATTACTTGTAGGGTATTGTAAAAATAATTAGAACTCTCCCCCAGATAAGTTGATTTTATTGCTTTGGGGTGGTACATGGCTTTTTTTTTTTTTTTTTTAATTTCCTCTGGAGATTTCAAATGTCAGCAAAGCTGAGAACTGCTGGGGTAGAGAGCAGTGTTTCCCAAACTCACACATCAGAATATCCAGGGAGGAGGGGTGCCCATAGCACAGTGGGTAGGGTGCCGATCACATACACCAAGGCTGGTGGGTTCAAACCTGGCCCGGGCCAGCTAAACAACAATGACAACTGCAACTAAAAAATAGCCAGGTGTTGTGGTGGGCACCTGTAGTCCCTGCTGCTTGGGAAGCTGAGGCAAGAGAATTGCTTAAGCCCAAGGGTTTGAGGTTGCTGTGAG